>CAUYUJ010003157.1:0-80000 GCA_963575745.1 Prorocentrum cordatum
GACCCACGAACCCGGAAAGGAATTTAGAACTGTAAAGCATAGACGCGTTATCAAAGCAGTGCTGAAGGTGTCGATGGCGATGTGCTGTGCCAGGGGCTGTGCTGTGCCCTGCTGCGCTGACTTGGAATTTGCCATGGTGCGCTGAACTGTGCTGTGCTCAAGTGCGTTGTGGATCAACTCGCCCGTGGCCTCCGAATCCTGGCCGAACTAATTTGGATCTCAAGCCCGAGCTGTCTGAATGCAGAACTCACCCTGGAGCTGATCGCAATCGAAACATCCACTGGGACACCTCACGAAACATCCCACGAAACACCCCACGAAACATTGCACGGGACACCTCACGAAACACTCCACGAGACCTCCGTGTTAGATATCCCCGTGAGCGGCGTGGACACGTGCAGGAAGCCATGCCGCCCCCTTCAACAAATTGGCAGGCTGCTGCGCTCTGCCGTGCTGCGCTGATTTTATGCGCGCCCTGCCTTGCGTTAATGTATTGTGCAGCATGTCATTGTGGATCAAACCGTCCTGTGGGAGCCCTGACCAAATTGACGTGGATTTGAAGCTCGCGCGGCCTGAACGGTCTGAGCGGGGGTCGCACAATATATCCAGAAGCCTCTGGGGGGCTCTCAAGGCCTACGAGGGCTCAAGGAAAACCAACCACGCTCAAGCGCTTGGCTGCCACGATCGGTCCGCGGGCGGCCGCTCTGCCCGGCCTCGATCCGAAAGCCTCCTCCTCTTCCTCTTTCTCCTCCTCCTCCTTCTTCTCTTCCTCCTCGTCCTTCTCAGCCCCTCTCGCCCCTGGGCTCTGGGCGCAGTTTCGTCCGGGTTAGGATTGCAACGACGATGGTGATACTGTGCCAGGGTCTGTGTCGGGCTGCGCTGTGCCGCGCCGTCCCTTGGGAAACATGCCAGGAAACGTGTCGCCCGCCACCCCTTCAGCATCGGATCTGAATCGCAAGCGCGCCCGAGCAAGCCCCATGTCTCGAGCGCAAACCATCAACTTGCCCATTGGCGGCAACGCGCCCAAGACGACGACATCGCATCCGCGGGGAAGGGCGATGCGGCACTCGCCGCCGCCGCCCTGTCCTCGATCCCTCGATCGTGTAAGCGTGGGCTCTACAGACCCTCAAGAGACCCTCCAAGAGAACCCCAAGAGACCCCCCCACGCAAGGCTCTAAGATGAGACTTTGTCGTCGTCATCGCCGCCGCGCGGGGCCGGCCAGCCGCGACGTCGTCGTCGTCGTCCGGCCGCTGACCCTCAAAGGAGCCCTCGATCGTTTGTAATAACACAGAAAAAAAAAAAAATAAAAAAAGCGCGTGGGCTCTGCAGAACCCCAAGAGACCCTCCCAGAGACACCCCGAGACCCCCCACGAGAAGTCTCTAAGATGAGACTTTGTCGTCCGTCGTCGCCGCCGCCGCAGGCAACACGTGGTCGTCCATCGCGCGACGGTCCCGAATCCCTCCGATCGTGTAATCGTGGGCTCTAACAAACCGTCAAGAGAGAGAACCTCCAAGAGAACCCCCAAGAGACCCGCCCACGCAAGGGCTCTAAGATGAGACTTTGTCGTCGTCGTCGTCGCCGCCGCCGCCACCGCGACGTCGTCGTCGTCGTCGCGCTGTCCTCGATCCCTCGATCGTGTAAGCGTGGGCTCTCCAGACCCTCCAGAGACCCTCCAAGAGAACCCCAAGAGACCCCCCCACGCAAGGCTCTAAGATGAGACTTTGTCGTCGTGGTGGACGCCGCCGCCACCGCGACGTCGTCGTCGTCGCGCTGTCCTCGACCCGTTGATCATGTAAGCGTGGACTCTACAAACCGTCCAAGAGAACCCCAAGAGACGTCGTCGTCGTCGTCGTCGTCGTCGTCGTCGTCGCCGCTCCCAGAGCCTTCGGGGCCTCTCCTTGGCCCTCCTACGGAAAATCCTGCAAAACCTAGCGAATTAGTCGGAGACAGTCCCTCGAAATTCCTTCGCGCTGAGACGCGGCACGCGCTAGACATCCTCGAATTCCTGCGCGCCGAGTCTTTCCTTTGCATCCCAAGTCATGACCGAGGAACTGATCTGGATCTGAAGCTCGAGCTTCCTGAACACATAGTAGCTGCCCCAGAGCTAATTGACAGGGGGACATGCCAGGAGGACGCGCCGCGAAACGTCCCCAGGTACGCGCCAGGCGACGTGCCAAGGGACGTGCCATGGGGTCGCACCGTAGGCCGTGCCAAGGGGACGCGCTACGGGACATCCTCAAAATTCCTGCGCGCGGGACGTGGCACGCGCGAGACATCTTCCGAATTCCTGCGAGCGGGACGTGAAAACAAGCATTTCGCCTGAGACATCCTCAGAATTCTGGCCCCCCACGAGGCCCCCGCTCGAGACATCCCCAAGTTTGCAGAAACCAGCGTTTCGCTCGAGACATCCTCAACAAATTATGAAAAACAAGCGTTTCGCTCGAGACATCCGGTCAAATTTCTAAGAAATCCTGACAAAACAAACGAATTAGTCGAGACATCCTCGAAATTCCTGCGCGCGGGACGCGGCCCGCGCGAGACATCCTTGGAATTCCTGCGAGCGGGACACGAAAACAAGCATTTCGCCTGAGACATCCTCTGACTTCCTGGCCCCCCTCTCGAGAACATCTCCAATTTTGCGGAAACCAGCTTTTCGCTCGAGACAATCCTCCACAAACGTATGTAAAATAAGCGTTTCGCTCGAGACATCCTGCCACAGTTCTAAGAAATCCTGACAAAACAAGCGAATTAGTCGAGACATCCACGAAATTCCTGCGCGCGGGACGCGGCACGCGCGAGACATCCTCGGAATTCCTGCGCGCGGGGCGCTTTTCCGAGTCGCGGTCGGGGCTCCAGACCCCGTTATTTGTCGAGGATTCTGCGAAAAACGCTCCGCGCCCTTTTTTTTACGAGGGAAAGCGGGGGTCTGCGGACCCCGTTATTTATCGAGGATCCGAGATGGGGGGCGAACTTTCCTCGAGCGGGCACGCACAAAACGCACTTTTTCTAAAAAAAATCAGCACTTTACCTCGTTATTTATCGCAAATAATTTCGCCGGCGCTTGACCCGTCAGATCCGGGGGTAAACGGCTAAAAGAGAACCCTGGGCCCACGCCCTTTCCGGGAAAAAAACAGGAGGACGCGCCGCGAAACGTCCCCAGGGACGCGCCAGGCGACGTGCCAAGGGACGTCCCATGGGGTCGCACCGTAGGCCGTGCCAAGGGGACGCGCTACGGGACATCCTCAAAATTCCTGCGCGCGGGACGTGGCACGCGCGAGACATCTTCCGAATTCCTGCGAGCGGGACGTGAAAACAATCATTTCGCCTGAGACATCCTCTGAATTCTGGCCCCCCACGAGGCCCCCGCTCGAGACATCCCCAAGTTTGCAGAAACCAGCGTTTCGCTCGAGACATCTTCAACAAATTATGAAAAACAAGCGTTTCGCTCGAGACATCCGGTCAAAATTCTAAGAAATCCTGACAAAACACACGAATTAGTCGAGACATCCTCGAAATTCCTGCGCGCGGGACGCGGCCCGCGCGAGACATCCTTGGAATTCCCGCGAGCGGGACACGAAAACAAGCATTTCGACTGAGACATCCTCTGAATTCTGGCCCCCCGCTCGAGACATCTCCAAATTTTGCGGAAACCAGCGTTTCGCTCGAGACATCCTCCACAAACTATGTAAAATAGCGTTTCGCTCGAGACATCCTGCCAAAGTTCTAAGAAATCCTGACAAAACAAGCGAATTAGTCGAGACATCCTCGAAATTCCTGCGCGCGGGACGCGGCACGCGCGAGACATCCTCGGAATTCCTGCGCGCGGGGCGCTTTTCTGCGTCGCGGTCGGGGCTCCAGACCCCGTTATTTGTCGAGGATTCTGCGAAAAACGCTCCGCACCCTGTTTTTTACGAAGGAAAGCGGGGGTCTGCGGACCCCGTTATTTATCGAGGATCCGTGATGGGGGGCGAACTTTCCTCGAGCGGGCACGCACAAAACGCACTTTTTCTAAACAAATCAGCACTTTACCTCGTTATTTATCGCAAATAAGTTCGCCGGCGCTTGACCCGTCAGATCCGGGGGTAAACGGCTAAAAGAGAACCCTGGGCCCGCGCCCTTTCCGGGAAAAACCATCTAAAGAGGGAAAGCTCCCTTTTAGAAACCGGCCCCAAAGGAGGAAACCCTCAACAGGACGAGCCCCCCTCTTTGAGAGGGAAACTCTCTCTGGAGAGCGGGAAACCCCGCTAGAAACCGCTTCTGAAGAGGACCCCTTCTAGAGAGGAACCGCCCTCGGCACATCCCAGAACTGTGCCAACATTGTTGGTCAGATGCGTCTTGGACGTTCGCTGCCTCAGGAAGCCCTGAGAGGCCCCACCTCAAGGGGGCCAACATAGCCTCCAAAGATGCTCGAATGTGTTGTTCCTGGTCTGATGATAAGGGTGGGGGGTCGCCACCCCAACCGCCGACCCCGAATCGACCCCGTCGCGGGCGACCACGTGGCGCTGAAGGCGCTCAGACCCCCGTCGCGGCGCGCCGACGTGGCGAGGCTGATCCCCGTCGGCGAGGTACCCAACAACGCTTATTATATACGAAACCTGGAATACCCACAGACAGGTTGCAAGACCCCGGCACGGTGGCGGCACGAAGGCCATTGGATATAAATATGTTTTGGTAAGAGGCGACGGGGATATTTTCGCTGGTGGCTAAACACATCATGGTGCATACACGTGATACATCCTCCGAATCCCACCAGCCCTTCAGGGCGTAGGTGGTTTAGGGGGTTTTCTCTTCCACTCCTCCTTCTTCTCCTTCGGGGAGGGGTTTATCACTCTTCCCTATCAATAACCACCCCCTCCCCCACCCGGCCGGCAGCCAACCTGGGACAATGCCACCGCCCCCCGCCATCCCTGTCAAATTAGCCTGGCGAAGGACCCAACCATATGCAGATGTGAGTACCGCAATTGTGAATATCTTCTTCTTCGGTGGCGCTCCCTCTGGGGCCTCGGGAGGGAAAACCCTTCAATTCCTCCACTACCTCCTCGTCTTCCTCCTTCTCCTTCCCCTCCTCCTCCTCCTCCTCCTCCCCCTCCACCATCCTTCTCCTTCTCCGCGTCCACATCCTCCCTCTCTTCGTCACCCTGCCAACCTCCCCCGCGTTCCCCGCCCCCTTCTCCCCATCGTCCCCCCTCCGATTCCCCCGTATTCGCCCTCTTCCAGGGCAGCGCGCCGTCCCCCGTCGTGCCTTTCAGCCCTTTCCTCAGGTACGCAAACAACGACACAAATGTCAACATAAACACACCATCGTCCAGGGCAGCACACCATCATCCAGGGCGACACAAACATCAGCATAAGCTCCAGGATGTCCGCCAGGAGTTCCTGGAACGATGCTTGGATCCAGACAAGGGCTCCCAATTTCGCGCTTCGCGCTCCGCGAAGTGAGAAGCGCGAATATCCGCCGACCCCGTCGGCGTGCGTGAGGGGCCCGTTCGACTCGTCGTCTTTGTCGTCCACTTTCCTTGCGCTCTTCTTTCCCTCGGCTCGTCGCCGGTCCCCTCCTCGTCGCCGCTCTCCTCCTCTTTCCCAAGGCCTTCTCCTCCTCAAGCACACCAGCCAAACCGACCTTGAGCAACGTCCGTTCGAATCGTCGTCTCTGTCGTTCCCTGTCCCTGCGCTCTTCTTTCCCTCGGCTCGTCGCCGCTCCCCTTGTCTTCGCCGCTCTCCTCCTCTTTCCCAAGGCCCCCTCCTCAAGCACACCAGCCAAACCGAACTTGAGCAACGTCGTAATTGGGTCGAAGGAGAATCCCTTCCCTTTGATCCCTCCCCCGCTGGGGGGGGGGTGTCCTGGGGGGTATAGCGAGGGGGGGTCCCGGGTCAGATGCGACGCCCCCCCCCCGCGGGAGCCCCGGGGCTCAGAAAAGCTCCAAGACTGGCCTAGAGTGCCCCAAGAGGCCCTCAAGACGGTCCAAGAGGGCCTCGAATCGCCGAACGATCTGTCCAAGACGCCTTGACGGCCTCCTCCTCCTCCTCCTCCTCCTCGTCCTCCCCCCCGTCCTCCTCCAAGTCCTCCTCCGCCGCCTCCTCCTCCTCCGCCTCCGCCTCCGCCTCCGCCTCCTCCTCCTCCTCCTCCTCCGCCTCCGCCTCCTCCTCCTCCTCCTCCTCCTCCTTTTCCTCCTCCTCCTCCTCCTCCTCCTCCTTTTCCTCCTCCTCCTCCGCCTCCTCCTCCTCCTCCTCCTCCTCCGCCTCCGCCTCCGCCTCCGCCGCCGCCGCCGCCTCCGCCTCCGCCTCCGCCTCCGCTTCCGCTTCCGCCTCCGCCTCCGCCGTCCGCCCTCCTCCTTCCTCCCTCCTCCCTGTCCCCTCCCCCTTCCCCCCTCCTCCCCCCTCCTCCTCCCTCCTCCCTCCTTCCACTCCTCCCTCCTCCCCCTCCCTCCCCCCTCCCCCCCCCTCGGTCCCTCCTCCCTCTCCCTCCTCCCTCCTCCCTCCTCCCTCCTCCCTCCTCCTCCTCCCCCCTCCGCCCTCCTCCCCCTGTTCCCCCTGTGCCGCCCTCTTCCCTCCTCCCCCTCCTCCCCCTCCTCCCCCTCTCCTCCTCCTCCTCCTCCTCCTCCTCTTCTCCCGCTGAACACTTTTCTCGATAGACAGTGCCGCCTCCGGCCTCCCCCTCCGCCTGCCGCCTCCGCCGCCCGCCCTCCGCCGCCTACTCCTCCTCCCGCCCTCCGCCTCCCCCGGCCTCCGCCTCCCCGCCTCCCCATCCTGCCGCCGCCGCCGCCCGACCGCCGCCTCCGCCTCCTCCTCCTCCTCCTCCTCCGGTCCTCCTCCTCCTCCTCCTCCTCCACTCCTCCTCCGCCTCCTCCTCCTCCTCCTCCTCCTCCTCCTCCTCCTCCTCCTCCTCCGCCTCCGCTCCGCCTCCTCCTCCGCTCCGCCTCCTCCGCCACCCCTCCTTCTCCTCCGCTCCTTCGCTCCGCCTCCCGCCTCCGCTTCCGCCTCCGGCCTCCGCCTCCGCTCCGCCTCCGCGTCCGCCTCCTCCGCCTCCTCCTCCTCCGCCTCCGCCTCCGCCTCTGTCCTCCGCCTCCGCCCCGCTTCCTCCTCCTCCTCCTCCTCCTCCTCCTCCTCCTCCTCATCATCATCATCATCATCATCATCACATCATCATCATCATCATCATCTCATCATCATTCATCATTAATTTCATCAGCATCATCATCAGCATCATCAACATCAATCAGCATCGTTCAACCAATCATCATCATCATCATCATCATCATCATCAGCATCACATCATCATCATCATCATCATCATCATCCTCCGCATGGTACCTTGGACCTCGCGCAGATTCAATACCGCCCTGTAAATGTGACCGCTTACGTGGATGATATCACCCAGTCCCAAGTAGGCCATATGAAAGAAGTCCTGGATACTTTGGCGCCTGCTGCCATCTCGTTGGCGCACCAGCTCGAAGAAGTTGCTTGCACTATCTCTCCCAAGTCTGCTCTTGCTTGAAGTCATGCTGAGCTTGGCCGAGAGCGTGCTGCGCGTTTCAGGGCTACTGCTTTTCCCCATGAAGCCCCAAGCCGCCGGTCGAGATCCGGGGGCCGTGACTACGTCAGGCAAAGAAGGTCAGCTGTTAAATTGACGCAGCGACGCAGCCAGGCCTCCATGAAGGCCACGAGGGTTGCTTTCCTCACTCGTACCATTGAGAATGCCCGGCGCCGTGGTCCCACCAGGTTTTGGGGCCCACTCCCGGGCAGATCCAACCGATGAGGGGGCCCGCGCGGCCATGTGCAATGGTAGATGGCCCCCTGGCGCCTGCACTACCGCGACCCTAGGTCTTGTCAGCTCTGCCAAGGATGACCCCCAATTTAGGCTTCGCTACGAACAGCTGGTGAGTTCCCATGATGTTTGGCAGGACCTTGCTCGCGCAAAACGCATGGAGGCTGTTCGATGCCAGGACCTTATCGTTGATGAATTTCGCCAGACCAAACATCGATGGCAATGCGTTCGGGGCCCCAGTGCTGCGACCGCGGCTGTCCTGATGGATTCGAACGTCCTGCCGCATAGTCCTGTGTATAGTTTTTGTTCCCCACATCCAAAGTGGGGTTCTTGTTCCCCAAATCCCAAGTGGGGTTCTTGTTTTCTCTGCACACGCCGCGCAGGATCTCACACACCCCCTTTCCTCTTTCTCTCTCTCTCTCACTCACCATCATCGCCGTCAACACCACCATCAACCACCATCATCGTCATCACACGCACACACTCATCACCATTACCAGCATCATCACCATCAACCACCATCACCGTCATCACTAGTCATCATCATCATCCTCATCATCATTGTCACCATCATCACCACTCGATCACCCACTCACTCACTCAATTACTCACTCATCCTCAGTAGGCTTCGGAGGCAGTGGTCCTCCGACGGTAGGACCGCCGCCACTCTCAACATCATCGTCACCATCTCTATCATAATCTCTCGATCACCCACTCAGTGGCCATCATCATCATCATCCACCTCCTCCTCATCATCCTCATCATCATCATCATCATCATCAACATCATCCTGATCCTCATCATCATCCTCATCCTCACCCTCATCATCACTCATTCATCACACACTCATCATCATCGTTCGCTCACTCATCATTTCGTCATCAGGCGGGAGCCTCTGAATGAATTGCGGGGAAGTCTCAGCCGGGAACCCCCTCCATATGGGGCCCGCAGATCAAGTTACTAATCCGAACGGGTCATCGGAACCCTGTATCTGTCGTCACTTTTGGGCCTCTCAGGCTTGAATATGCAGGAAGTATCAAGCGGGAGCCTCGTCTGTGAGTGAATCGCGAGGAACTCTCAAGCGGGAGCCCCCCCCGCTTGGGGCCCGCAAATCACGTTAATAATCCGAGCGGGTCATCGGAATTCTGTAACTGTCGTCACTTTTGGGTTTCTGATGCTTGAGTATGCCGGAAATATCAAGCGGGAGCATCGTCTGTGAGCGAATTGCGAAAAAATCTCAGGCGGGAACCCCCTCCTTATGGGGCTCGCCGATCACGTTACGAACCCGAGCGGGTCATCGGAACCATGTAACTGTCGTCACTGTTGGGCTCTTGAGGCTTGAATATGAAGGACATCTCGAGCGGGAGCCTCGTCTGGGAGTGAATTGCGAGGAAGTCTCAAGCGGGAGCCCCCTCCCTATGGGGCCTGCAGATCATGTTACTAATCCGAACGGGTCATCGGAACCCTGTAACTGTCGTTACGTTTGGGCCTCTGAGGCTTGAATATGCAGGAAGTATCAGGCGGGAGCTTCGTCTGTGAGTGAATTGCGAGGAAGTCTCAGACGGGAGCCCCCTCCCCTATGGGGCCCGCAGATCACGTTACTAATCCGAGCGGGTCATCGGAACCTTGTAACTGTCATCACTTTCGGGCTCTTGAGGCCTGAACATGGAGGAAGTATCAGGCGGGGGTCTCGTCTCTGAGTGAATTGCGAGGAAGTCTCAGGCTGGAGCCCCCTCCTTATGGGGCCCGCCGATCATGTAACTAATCCGAGCGGGTCATCGGAACCCTGTAATTGTCGTCACTTTTGGGCTCTTGAGGCTCGAATATGACAGAAGTCTCGAGCGGGAGCGTCGTTTGCGAGTGAATTGCGAGGAAGTCACGCGGCAAAGCAGCGGGGGCGCACACTGTGCGCCGCTCGGGGTTCACCCTGACGCAGGGCCAGACGCTGCGCAGGGGCGTCACCATCGAGTGCGCCAGGGATGAAGACGCTGGCCGCACGGGCATGTCGGACGAGATGTGGTGGCTGCACCTCTACGTCATGTTCTCCCGCGCCACGTGCATGCGGAACATGCTGATCCTGCGGCCGCCCGCGCGAGAGTTCCTGGAGCGCGGGCCGCCGGCGTCACTGCGGAAGGCGCTCCAGGAGTTCGACAAGAGAGCGGTGGATTCCAGGGCTGAGGCGGAGCAGCTCGCGGCAGAGCTGGGTTTCGTGCTGCCGCCCGCCTGAGCGCCGCGGCGCGCACCTAGAGGCCCGCGGGGTTGTCCCAACGGCTGGCTCCCGCGCTCCTGCGGCCTGCGAGGTTGCCCCAACGGCCTGGCCCGAAGGGTTGTCCCGACGGCTTCGCGATCTAGCCGTCGGCAAACGCGCGAGTGCTGGCCGACGCGGCGACGGCGCCGAGGAAAATCGAGTTGCTTGCCACGACCAGGGGGAACGGGAGGTGCACATGGAAAAGAAGCAGGAGGATGAGGAGGGAAGGGGCTTGGGGGAGGGCGACGACGAGGAGGAGGTGGCGCGAGAGGAAGAGGAGGAGGAGGAGGAGGATGAAGAGGAGGAGGAGGAGAAGTAGGAAGAGAGGAATAGAATGACGAAGAGAGGGCAGTGCAGAGGGCGAGAGGAGAGGGTGTCCGCCAGGGGGAGGAGGAAAGGGCAAAGGGTGAACTAAACAGATTATCATGTGGGGTCATACCGTCGGAATAATTTTCTCCGCGCGCGCCGCGCAGGATCTCACACACCCCCTTTCTTCTCTTTCTCTTTCTATCACTCACCATCATCGCCATCATCACAATCAACCACCGTCATCGTCATCACACGCACACACTCATCATCATTACCATCATCATCACCATCAACCACCATCACCGTAATCACTAGTCATCATCATCATCCTCATCATCATCGTCACCATCATCACCATTCGATCACCCACTCACTCACTCAATTACTCACTCATCATCAGTAGGTTTCGGAGGCAGTGGTCCTCCGACGGTAGGACCGCCGCCACTCTCAACATCATCGTCACCATCTCCATCATAATCTCTCGATCACCCACTCGGTGGCCATCGTCATCATCATCAGCATCACAATCCTTTTCCTCATCCTCATCATCATCAACATCAGCATCATCATCCTCATCTTCATCCTCATCATCATCGCCATCATCATCATCACTCATTCATCACACACTCATCATCATCATTCGCTCACTCATCATTTCGTCATCAGGCGGGAGCCTCTGAGTGAATTGCGAGGAAGTTTCAGGCGGGAACCCCTTCCCTATGGGGCCCGCAGATCATGTAACTAATCCGAGCGGGTCATCGGAACCTTGTAACTGTCGTCGCTTTTGGGCCTCTGAGGCTTGAATATGCAGTAAATATCAGGCGGGAGCCTCGTCTGTGAGTGCATTACGAGGAAGTCTCAGACGGGAGCCCCCTCCTTATGGGGACCGCAGAACATGTTACTAATCCGAGCGGGTCATCGGAACCTTGTAACTGTCGTCACGGTTGGGCTCTTGAGGCCTGAATATGGAAGAAGTATCAGGCGGGAGCCTCGTCTGTGAGTGAATTGCGAGGAAGTCTCAGGCTGGAACCCTCTCCTTACGGAGCCCGCCGATCATGTTACTAATCCGAGCGGGTCATCGGAACCCTGTAACTGTCGTTACTTTTGGGCTCTTGAGGCTTGAATACGAAGGAAGTCTCAAGCGGGAGCCTCGTCTGTGAGTAAATTGCGAAGAAGTCTCAGGCGGGAGCCCCCTCCCTTTGGGGCCCGCAGATCCTCTTATTAATCCGAACGGGTCATCGGAACCCTGTAACTGTCGTCACGGTTGGGCCTCTGAGGCTTGAATATGCAGGAAGTATCAGGCGGGAGCCTCCTCTGTGAGCGAATTGCGAGGAAGTCTCAAGCGGGGGCCCCCTTCCGTGCACGCTCGAGGAGTGGCGCGAGGAAATGGACGATGACGGGCAGGTGGTGCACGCGAGCCCGGAAGGCCAGCGTTTCCCGGATATTCTGACGGCCTACGAGCACGACGTCGCGACCAAAGCGGCGCGCGACGCCCGCGACCATCGCCGGGCGGCGTCGCTCCTGGCGAAGCTCATGCAGGACATGGGCAGCGAGAGCGAGGAGGCCCCGAGGACGGCGGACGGCTTCCGCATCGTGAGGACCACGAGCACCCTGGACGACTGGCTACACCGCGGCGGTGACCCAGTCCTCAAGCACATGAGTTTGCAGGTGTATGCCATGTGGGTCTACCGCTGCGAGAAGCCCGACGGCCTGTGGAGAGACAAGGCCCGCGCGCGGCACCTGGACTTCGACTTCGCGCCGCACTACGCGCTGCACGCGACCCGCAAACAGCGCTTGGCCCCCGAGCTCCGCGCGCCGCTCTTCGAGGGCTTCACCATGCCGACGATAAACAAGGATTGCGAGACAGCCTGCCTGTACATGCAGTTGCTCCTGAGGCCGTTGGAGGTGGGGAACTCGGAGACGCCGGAGGACGAGCGCACGCTGCAGGCTTTCGCGCCCCTGATGGAGGCCCCCGACGCGCCCCGCGACATGAATGTGCGCGGGTCAACCTGTTTCACGCGAGCCTGGGCGCACTACGAGGCCCAGGCGGACGAGGAGGCCCGCGTCGCCGCGGCCCGTCTCCTCGCGCGGCACGAGTGGCCCTCGATCTGGGAGACGCAGGAGGCGCAGGAGGAATTCTTCGCGCTGCACCAGGCGCGGGCGGAGGGCAAGGGCGAGGAGGGCGACTCGCTGGACCCCGCCCACTGCCCCGACAGAGGGAAACCCAGGGCGACGGTGCACCAGTACGTCTCCATGATAGCCATGCAGGTGGCGCCAAACCTCGAGGGGATTGCCCTGGCGCGCGAGGAGAAGAAACCTCGGCAGTACCAGAGCGACGCGGCCGCGCAGAGCGCGCACCTCAAGGTGACCACCGGTGGAGGCACCGGTCATGACGAGGGCGCCGAGGCGGGCGAGGGCGTGGAGCACCCGGGCGCGCCTCCCAGGGCGGTCGGAGCGCACTTCCAGCCGGTCCCGACGTGGGGCATCGACGGGGGGCAGGACATGGCGGACGTGCTGAACTTCGCGCACCGCAAGCGCCCCACGAAGTTGGCCAAGGAGCTCCTCGCGCCCCCGCGCATGTCCGAGGCGGCCCGCGAGGGCGCGGGCGCGCCCGAGCCGACGGAGGCCGCGACCGCACCCGCGCCCGCGGCCGGGCACCGACCGCCGGCGACCGCAGCGCGCGAGGAGAGACACGCCTGGGGGAACATGCATGACGAACGCCTCCAGGGCAATCGCGACGAGGATGACGCGGGCGATGACGACGGCGAGGGCGAGAGCGCTGGCGGCCTGGGCACCGACCCCGCTGCGGCCAGTTTTGCCCGCAGCGCGTGCTCAACGCCCAGCGCGTGCATCGCCGCCCTGGTCGCCGGGTTACCGGAGAACGAGAGACTCGCGCGGGGCCAGACGCTCTTCGTCGCAAAGTTCGCCAAGGCCTGCGACGACGCCTGGGAGGACGACGTGCAGAAGACGCCCTGGAACGAGAGAAAAGTGACGCACTTGCTCCTGCTGGGCCAGGGCGGCCCGGGGAAGACGCACGCGGTGCAGAAGATCGTCTTCCCCGTGGTGGAGTATTTGTGGCCCCCGTCGTCGACGGACAAGGGCGCCATGATGGTCGTGGCCTTCTCGAACGCGCAGGCGAAGAACATCTCCACGGAGACTGTGGAGGTTAGAACGCTGCACAACGCCTGTGCCCTGCAAGTCCAGAAGTACATCAACGCGAAGATGAGACCGGGGGGCATGCAGAAGAGGTTGAAATGGCTGTGGGAGCACGTCCGCGTTCTGGTCATCGAGGAGGTCAGCATGGTGGCGGCAGCTCTGCACAACGCGCTGGACCTTCGCGCCTGCCACGGACGCAGCGACGCGCACGACGTGCAGGAGTCCACCTACAAGCGGCCGCACCACCACTTCGGACGCGCCCCCATCGTGCCGTGCCTCGGCGATTTCCTGCAGCTGAAGCCCACTGGCAGCATCGGGCTCCTGACGGACGTGAACGAGCGCCTGGACGACGGAAAAGGGTCGCACAAGTACGCGGAGCCGCCGACGGTGGAGATCCAGCACGCCATCAGGGTCTTCTCTCAGATCCCCTGCGTCTTCGAGCTGAAGGGCACAAAGCGCTTCAAGCCGGGGGGCCCTCTGATCGCGCTCTTGGGCTGCATGCGCGAGGGCGAGCGCTTCCCACCAGGTCTGGTCTGCGTGGGAGAAGACGTTGGCCTCGGACAACCACGGCGTCCTGGACCCACGGCACCAGCACGAGAATCTTCCGCTCGGCTACGGCATGGGCATCTACTGGGAGACGCTGGCGAGGTGGATCAACACGCGCGCTCGTCGCGACGCGCGGCGCCTCGGCGCCCCCCTCGTTTTCCTGCAGGCCGTAGACGAGTGCGGCACGATTCAAGGCGACCCAGACGCAGGCCGGCGCCTCCTGGACGTCCCGAACATGCACAAGACGGGAGACATCCACGGCGTCTTACCGGCACGTCGGCGTGGAGGTCCGGTTCACGGCCGCGCAGGAGGAGCCGAACAAGAAATTGAGGCTCGTGCAGGGGCAGCGGACCACCATGGTGTTCTTCGAATTTCACGCAAACGACGAGCGGGACTACGAGGAGTGCGCGCCGGGCCAGCTCTTCTGCCCCCGCTTCCTACCGCAGGGAATCGGGCTGCAGGTGCACGGCTTCCAAGAGCCCCCGATCTACAAGGAGGTCGCCGAGGTGCTGCTGCAGGGCGCCGATGGCGCTGCCGACGACGGCGAGGCGGAAGCGCGGGCGAGGAGCTTGCTCATGTTCAGGCCCAGCGAGCAGGAACTCACGTGGCCAAAGCTCGGGAACGCACACTGTGCGCCGCTCGGGGTTCACACCCTGACGCATGCGTCCTACCTGACCTCCACGCTGTCGCGGGGCCAGACGCTGCGCAAGGGCGTCACCATCGACTGCGCCAGGGATGAGGACGCTGGCCGCACGGGCATGTCGGAAGAGATGTGGTGGCTGCACCTCTACGTCATGTTCTCCCGCGCCACGCGCATGCGGAACATGCTGATCCTGCGGCCGCCCGCGCGTGAGTTCCTGGAGCGCGGGCCGCCGGCGTCGCTGCGGAAGGCGCCCCAGGGGCTCGACAAGAGAGCGGTGGATTCCAGGGCTGAGGCGGAGCAGCTCGCGGCAGAGCTGGGCTTTGTGCTGCTGCCCGCCTGAGCGCCGCGGCGCGCGCCTAGAGGCCCGCGGGGTTGTCCCAACGGCTGGCTCCCGCGCCCCTGCGGCCTGCGAGGTTGCCCCAACGGCCTGGCCCGAAGGGTTGCCCCGACGGCTTCGCGATCTAGCCGTCGGCAAACGCGCGCGTGCTGGCCGACGCGGCGACGGCGCCGAGGAAAATCGAGTTGTTCGCCGCGACCAGGGGGAACGGCGCGCGCACGTGGAGGCGCGCGGGGGCAGGTCGTGGGGCGGGGCTGCTAAACACTATGAAGGATCAGGTTTAGATAGAGGGGTGGACGCCACGGTCCCGCGGGTGTTTTTGAGGAAGATTGAAGGAGGCGGCTCGTTTGCCCGCGTGCCCGACGGATGCCGCGGCCCGCGCGCACTGGTCGGTCGCCGCCGCCACGGTTCGAGTAGGGGGGTCGACTGCAGTCGGCCTCGACTTGACTACCTACCAGACCACCCCAACCCAACCCGAAGGCCCGTACTTGACCCGAATTTCGGGTTGAGGGGGGGTACGGTTTCCATGTGTTTTTTTTCAGCGTTCCCCGACCCCCCCCCCCCACTGGAAATGGAGGGCAAATTGAGGCCTTCGGGTTGGGTTGGGGTGGTTTGGTAGGTGGTGATGATTGGAGGAAAGAGAACTATGCACATACACCGATTCTGGCCGGGCCCCATCCTGAGCCCAGGATCGGCGCATACGCCCTCTTACCTGGGCCAGGGAGGTAGATGCACCGATCCTGGGTCGAAGATGGGCGTTGTCAGGATCGGTGCATATGCATAGTTCTCTTCGCTCGATTGATTGGAGAGGACACGCGAGAGGACACATGACCCTTCTGAGGGCCACATCGCCATAGCAGTGTAAGAAGGCACGCGTCGCGAGGCACAAGGCACAAGGGGTACCCTTCGGCTGGCAGGGGCGACCTGCTAATACGGGCCGACTCTGAAGAATTGATTTGCCCCAGAATTGATTTCCCTCGTCGAGTCCACAAGCAATGCGCAGAATGTTCGCAGGCCCACGAATGGTCGGCGCATTTCTGCTGAAGAGTCCACGTGGGTATCAAGTTTGGGGTATAATCGATCCCCCAATTGAGCGGTGGAGCAGCAGTCCCGGCATTCCTATGCGGTTGAGGCCAGTCCACAAGGAACCTTCCACAAGAAACCCAACCCTGAGACCCCAGGACGTCCATTGATTTCTGGTGTGGGCACGTCACGCTTGCCACAACACAATCACAGAAACCCAAGAAACACAGGGCACCCTAGATGCAAGCAGGGTGTTTTTTGACGCATGGTTTTCCACTGTGTAAGCCCCACGCAATGGTCTTGCCAAAGCATAATCTTCTGATAGCAGCAACAATATTCTCGGAGCATGGAGCCGATGTGTAGCACAAAAAAACATGTCACGCACACCACAAGCGGATCTAAGAACATGAGGTGATTTGGTGGGCCGATGAGCAAACCAAGACGCTTCGCCACTGCTTGACACCGCCCGTCGTCGGTCGTCGATCGTCGGTCGTCGGTCGTCGGTGCGTCGTTTGCCGTCGTCGTCGGTGGTCGTCGCCGCCGTCCGTCGGCCGCCGTTGGTCCCGGTGGGACATCGGTCGTCGTCGCCGCCGGTCGTTCGTCGCCGGCTGTCGGGCGTCGTCGTCGGCCGTCGGTTTCGACGGCGCGCACCAGGGGGTAGGGGGAGGGGGAAAGGCTTCCTAGACGGAGACTGCTGCTCAGAGGGCGCCAGCCTTACATCTTTGGACGCCCGAAATGGGTACGGAAACAATGGGCACAATGCCCAACAACAAATGCTGTCCCAAACCAGCAGCGGCCGCTGTTCGGCGGGCGGCCCCCTGTCTCGAATGGACACAGGCTGCGGCGGCGTGGACAGCGAATCCTGCTCAAGATGAGCAGGATCCGCTGTTGGGCATTGTACCCATTCGCTCCGTGTCCATCTCGTCCGTGCAGATGCATCCGCGGCCCAGCGGGGGGGCCAGGGACGTAATGGAATAAGAAGAGGCGCCATGAAATCAGAGGAAAACTCATGGCCCCCGCCATGATGTCCCCCCCCCCCCAGTCATCACCCCCTCTTTGCCCCTCCCGAATCTGCAGAGAAGGCCCGCGCCTTCCCAAGAAGCCGGGGTGCCTCGAAGGCGGCAGGGGGGGGGGGGGGCGAGCACAGCAGCTGCAGGCCCGCCCGGCGCGCCGAGGCCGACGCCGCCTGCCACTGCCTGCTGTTGCCCCTCCCCCCCCCTGCGGCCCTATCCAGGGGGCCCAAGAATCGACACCACCCCCACCACCTTCCTGCCCCCCTCCCCCTCGCTGGAGAGGGAGGTGGGATCGGCGTGGTGGTGGTCTAATTAGCTTCCCTGGGCCCCCATAGCCATCTCCCAGGGGTCCGTCTCGTCTGGGGCCCTGGAGGACGGGGCCCCGAAGGCAGGGTCGGGGCCCGGAGGCCGAGGGGCTTCCAAAGATGGAAATCCAGCCAACCCGGGACCCCTTCCTCCCCTTGCGGCCGTCGGGCGCCGTCGTCGGCCGTCGTTCGCCGTCCGTGGGCGATCGTCGCACCTCGTGCGGCGCCCGACGCCGTCGGTCGCGGTCGTCGGTCGTCGCGGGGGCTCGGGCTGCCGGGCCAGGAGGCGAGGGAGCAGAGGGGCCCCAAGGGGTGGGTGGGCCTCCAGCGCAGCATTCCGCTTGGTGGTGAGCTGGGTGTTGTTCTCCTGGGGCGCCGGCCTCCTCCTCCTCGTCCTCCTCCTCCTCCTCCTCTTCCTCCTCCTCCTGCGCCGCCGCCTCCTCCCTCCCTCCTCCCACGCCTCCTCCAGCTCCTCCTCCTCCTCCTCCTCCTCCTCCTCCTCGCACCGGGCAAAAGACAAGGGAGCGTGGACGTTGATGCAGGTGTGTGCCATGCTTGGGGTAGCATGCGAGTCGAAGAAAACGCAATGTTTCGTTGCATGGAAAGGCATGTGCGGCGGCGCCCGCTGGTTGGAACAAGGCACTGGAATCCATGGGCTACGGAGCCAGATGGGCGACTCCCTCCGCGGAGCATCGCCGCGATCATGCTTTACGCTGGCATTCAGAAAAAAAAACATGATGGACCCACGAACCCGGAAAGGGATATAGACATGTGGAGCATGGACACGTTTTCACGATACCCAACTGGGCAACACCTCACGAAACATCCCACGAGACACTTCACGAAACATCCCACGAGACACCTCACGAAACATCCCACGAGACACCTCACGAAACATTCCGCGAGACACCTCACGAAACATTCCAGGAGACACCCCGCGAAACATTCCACGAGACACCCCACGAAACATTCCACGACGACAGGCAACCACTCAACCAAGGCGGTGTGGTCGTGCTGGGGAGTGGTCGTGCTGGGGTGTGGTCGTGCTGGGGGGTGGTCGTGCTGGGGGTTGGTCGTGCTGGGGGGGTAGTCGTGCTGGGGGGTGGTCGTGCTGGGGCGTGGTCGTGCTGGGGCGTGGTCGTGCTGGGGCGTGGTCGTGCTGGGGCGTGGTCGTGCTGTGGCGTGGTCGTGCTGGGGTGTGGTCGTGCTGTGGTGTGGTCGTGCTGGGGTGTGGTCGTGCTGGGGTGTGGTCTTGCTGGGGTGGGGTCGTGCTGGGGTGGGGTCCGGCTGGGGTGTGGTCGTGCTGGGGTGTGGTCGTGCTGGGGTGTGGTCGTGCTGGGGTGGGGTCGTGCTTGGGTGGGGTCGGGCTGGGGTGTGGTCGTGCCTTTGGTGGGGTTCGTGCTGGGGTGGGTGGTTCGGTTCTGGGGTGGGGTCGGGCTGGTTTGGTCGTGGCTAGTGGGGTCGTGCTGGGGTGGGGTCGTGCTGGGGTGGGGGTGTGCTGGCGTTGTGTCGTGCTGAGGTGTGGTCGTGCTGGGGCGTGGTCGTGCTGGGGTGGGGTCGTGCTGGGGTGGGGTCGTGCTGGCGTGTGGTCGTGCTGGGGTGGTCCGCACCATGTGATTTATCGATCGGGTTGTGCTGGGGTGTGGTCGTGCTGGTGCTGGGGTGTGGTCGTGCTGGGGTGTGGTCGTGCTGGGGTGTGGTCGTGCTGGGGAGTGGTCGTGCTGGGGTGTGGTCGTGCTGGGGGGTGGTCGTGCTGGGGGGTGGTCGTGCTGGGGGTGTGGTCGTGCTGGGGGGTGGTCGTGCTGGGGCGTGGTCGTGCTGGGGCGTGGTCGTGCTGGGGCGTGGTCGTGCTGGGGCGTGGTCGTGCTGGTGCGTGGTCGTGCTGGGGTGTGGTCGTGCTGTGGTGAGGTCGTGCTGGGGTGTGGTCGTGCTGGGGTGTGGTCTTGCTGGGGCGTGCTCGTGCTGCGGTCGGGTCGTGCTGGGGTGTGGTCGTGCTGGGGTATGGTCGTGCTGGGGTGGGGTCGTGCTGGGGTGGGGTCGTGCTGGGGTCTGGTCGTGCTGGGTGTGGTCGTGCTGGGGTATGGTCGTGCTAGGGTGGGGTCGTGCATTTCGCTCGAGACATCCTGCCAAAATTCCAGGAAATCGTACAAAAACAAAAGAATTAGTCGAGACATCATCGAAATTCCTTCGCGCGGGGCGCTTTTCCGCGTCGCGGTCGGCTCTGCAAAACAAGCGTTTCGCTCGAGACATCCTCAGCAAATTCAGAAAACAAGCGTTTCGCTCGAGACATCCTCAACTCTGCAAAACCAGCGTTTCGCTCGAGACATCCTCACCATTTTCTGAAAAACAAAGAAAAATGAGAAAAAAAAAAAAAAAAAAAAAAAAAAAAACAAAAAACGAACTAAAAAAACAGAAAAAAAAATCAAAAAAAAAAGAAAAAAAAAGAGAAAATATAAAAAAAAAAAAAAAAAAAGAAACAGAAAAAAAAAAAAAAAAAAAAAGGAAAAAAAAAAAAAAAAAAAAGAAGAAAAAACAAACAAACACAAGAAAAAAAACAAATAGGGGAAAAAACCAAAAAAAAAAAAAAAAAAAAAACAACCAAGCGTTTCGCTCGAGACATCCTCAAATTTTAATTCGCCGGCCTCCTTCGACCTCGTTATTTATCAGGGAAAAAATTCGCCGGCAATTCGCCGGCCTCCTTCAAGCAGGCACCGGGGGACATGTTTACATACTAAAAGAGAACCCTGGGCCAAAGCCCTTTCCGGGAAAAAAAACAATGTTTCTAAAAAATCGGTGCAGCAAATCAGGGCGAGGAGGTGTGTCGAAGTAGCGTTCTGTCCACGAATCGCAATGTCTTCCAGCAGTGGCAACGAAGGCGGGCTGACCACGAATTGTCTCCTGGAACGGCTTTCCTCTCGGAGGCCTCCTGAGGGGACCGGACGGTGGTGCCACAACAGCGCGTCATGACATTCATCATCCAGACGAAAGTCCTGCTATGATACGCGACCCAATACACATGCGAAGGGCCAACCTTCCATGGACCAGTGCTGGATTAGGACGCCATTGCGCACATCTTTGGAGCACCAGGCGCACCACCGTGTCATGACATCAGTGGGCCACACCAGCGCGTCAGGACAAACATCATCATGAGGATGTTCCTGCGACAACACATGCGTGGATGCACATGCGGACGGCCAGTGTCCCATGTGTACCCATCGCTCTGCCACACCAGCGCGTCATTGCAATCATAATCGTGATGATATCCCTGCTACGACAACACACGCATAACGTGCAATCGTTCGGTCTGGGGCGCTCTCACGTCGCCAGCGTGCGTCGATACCTCTTGCTTTGGGCAGAGGCCAATGGGGTCGAACGCTTGATGGGGGAAGACAGCGCTTGTAGTTCAGGCGACGTGCTGCTCGAGCCACGAAACGAAGTGTTTTCTCGCCGCGGCATCGAAAAGGACGTGTCCACGAAATCGCCCTCATAATGGCTTCCCGTCAAACGGGCTTTTCAGGGAACCGAGCGGTCTTGCACAAGTTTGGGGATCGGTGCAGAATGGAGACTCCATGGCGCATACTTTCGGCAGCCCAGTGTGTCATGAGATCGGTGTGCCACACCAGAGCGCATCATGGCAGCCATCATCATGACGATGGTCATGCGATGATACACGAAGGAATCCACAAGCGAAGGCCAGCCTGCCATGACACCGGTGTGCCACACCAGCGTGTCATGACACTCATCATCATGTTGGGGTGATGATGATGATGATGATGATGATGATGATGATGATGATGATGATGATGATGGTGATGATGATGATGATGATGATGATGATGATGATGATGAGATGATGGTTCTGCGACGAAGCATGACTGGATTCACGTGCGGAGCTCCAGCGTTCCATGTGTATTATCGCTCTGCCACACTCGCGACAGGATGTTCGTCATTCAAAACGATGCCGTGCTTCGACGACACGCGCAGAAAATGCAATGGAGACGTCCGGGGCGCATAAGACGGCAGCGTCAATGGATTTCTTTTTGCCTTGGGCAGACGCCAAGCGGGCCAAGCAGGTGGCGCACCTCCTCCTCCTCCTCCTCCTCCTCCTCCGCCTCCTCCTGCCACTCCTTCTCCCTCTCCTCCTCCTGTTCCTCCTCCTCCTCCTGCTCCTCCTCGTCCTCGTCCTCCTCCTCCTCCTCCTCCAAATCCTTCTCCTCCTTCTCCTCCTCCTCCTCCTCCTCCTCCTCCTCCTCCTGCTCCTCCCCCCCTTCTCCTCCTCCCCCCCTCATCCTGCCCCTCCTCCACCTCCTCCTCCTCCTTCTCCTCCGCGTTCTACTCCTCATCCTCCCTTTCCTCCTCCACCTCCTCCTCCTCCATCGCGTCCTCCTCGTCCTCCTTGGCGTCCTCCTCCTCCTCCCCCGCGTCCTCCTCGTCCTCCTTCTCCTCCTCCTCCTCCTCCACCTCCTTCTCCTCCTCCTCCATCTCACCCTCCATCTCACCCTCCTCCTCCTCCTCCTCCTCCTCCTCCTCAGCCTTCGCGTCCTCCTCTCCCCCTCCGCTTCCGCATCCTCCTCCTTTTCCTCCCCCGCAACCTCCTCCTCCTCCTTCTCCTCCTCCTCCTCCGCGTCCTCTTCCTCCTCCTCCTCCTCCTCCTCCTCCTCCGCGTCCCACTCCTCCTCCTCCTCCTCCTCCTCCTCCTCCTCCTCCATCTCCGCGTTCTCCTCCGCGTCGTCCTCCTTCTCCTCCGCCTCCTTCCCCTCCTCCTCCTCCTCCTCCGCCTTCGCGTCCTCTGGTTCCACCCTCTCCTCCTCATCCTCCTCATCCCTCTGCTTTCCTTTGTCCGTCCTCTTCCTCAGCGTCTACCTAATGTCATCCCTCATCGTCGCCCCGCAGGGCGTGCGGCGAGACTGCGAAGGCTGTCCTGCAAGCGTTGCCGAAGATGTCCGTTTTCTCTTCCTCCTCCTCCTCCTCTTCTTCTTCTTCCTCTTCCTCCTTCTCCTCCTCCGCCTCCTCTTCTTCCCCCCTCCTCATCGAGCGAGAGAGGAAGAAAACAGAAGGGCGCACCAGCTCGGGGGTGCAACAGCCCGAGTCGGCGCTAAACCCTGGTCAACCAGCGCCGCGTGGCCACTTGGTAGCTCCTCGGCTCCGCGTGGCTCCTGATCCTGGGTCGGCCAGGGGGCACCACGGGAGACTGGCCGACCCCCGTTACGGCTGACGCCCTCTGCTGCCTCCCTCCAATCGGCGGCGAGCGAGGGGGGGAAGTGAGAATGAGAAGGCCTTCTCAGAAGGTTCGGAAGTCCCCCGGCCTCCTGAGAAGTTGTCAAAGCCTTCCCCGAAGGCAGAAAACCACTTCTCAGAAGGCACGAGGGCTTCTGAGAAGTCCCGCCGCCTTCTGAGAAGGCCTTCTCCTTCTCATTTCCCTCCTCGCTCGCCACCGAACCAAGCCATCACTCACACCTCGGGCGGCCGCTCGGGACGATGCTGGCATCCCCAGTGGAGCCTGCTTTCAATGCTCCGCGATGACGAGCGAGCGCGATCGGGGGAGGGGGGGAGGGGGGGCTCGTCCCCCCCCCCCCGATCGCACCACGGCGAGGGACCGCGAGAGATCTTAGGAACTCCTCTCAGAACCCATCGGGAATCTCTGCAACAAGCCCCAAGAGGAGGGCCCCAAGAGACCCCCAGGAAGCCCCAGGAGGCCCCCACGAGGCTCCCAAGCTGCCCGCCCCCCCCAAAAGAAAAAAGGAAAAGACCCACCCCCCAAAAAGAAAAAAAAGCCCCAAGACCGTTTCCTCTCAGAACCCATCGGGAACCTCTGCCACTGTGGGCAACACAGCGCAACGTGATCCGGGCGGGGGGGGGGCAGGGGGTCGAGGGCCGATCGCGGCCGCCGTCGCCCGGACCTGTGAAAGGACAGGCTCCCGGAGCCCCGAGGAGCCTCCGGGAGGCCCCACGAGGCCCCCAAAAGAGGCCCAAGAGGGGCTCTCAAAACCCCCCGGAGGCCCGGCCCCTTAAGAGGCCTCAACCGTGCTGCCGGGAGGCCCCCGAGAGACCTACCAGGAGCCTCCTCCTCCTCCTCCTCCTCCTCCTCCTCCTCCTCCTCCTCCTCCTCCTCCTCCTCCTCCTCCTCCTCCTCCTCCTCCCCCCCCTCCTCCTCCTCCTCCTCCTCCTCCTCCTCCTCCTCCTCCTCCTTCCCCAAGGGGTCGGCGGTGCGGCGCAAGCTCAAGAACAACAAGCTCCCGGGGCGCTCTCGGCGAGGCGCAGCCGAGAGAGGAAGCTGCTCGGCAGCTGCCCAAAGAGAGCTGCCGCCCTCCCCGTGCCGCCCCGCGGGTCCCACCGCCCGCGCCCAAGGGGGACCGCGCCGCTCTCTCGACCCGCGGGGGGGGGTCGGCCCCGAGGGGGGGGCGCCTTGAACTGTATGAAGTGCTGGTAGATCTGCTTCAGCCGGCCCTGGCGGCGGGGTGCGGCGTGGGGGGTCGGGGAGGGAGGATCGGGGAGTGGCGCCGAGGGAGGGCGACCAGCGAGGAGGAAAGGGGGAGGCTGTGAACAAAATGTGTCATTGTTTAAACTTTTCGGGGGGGGGCCAAAGCGGGGCCGCGAAAAGTAGAAAAGTAACATGATGGACCCACGAACCCGGAAAGGGATATAGACATGTGGAGCATGGACACGTTTTCATGATACCCAACTGGGCAACACCTCACGAAACATCCCACGAGACACCTCACGAAACAGCCCACGATACACCTCACGAAACATTCCACGAGACACCTCACGAAACTGGGTTGTGGGTCGTGCTGGGTGTGGTCGTGCATGGGGTGTGGTCGTCTGGGGTGGGGTCCGGGCTTGGGTGGGGTCGGCTGGGGTTGGTCCGTTCTGGGTGTGGTACGTTGCTGAGGGTGTGGGTCGTGCTGGAGTGGGGTAGTGCTAGGTCGGGGTCGTCTGGAGTGTGTCTTGCTGGGGTGTGGGTCGTGTTGGGGTGTGGTCGTGCTGGGCGTGGTCGTGCTGGGGTGGGTTCGTGCTGGGTGGGGTCGTGCTGGGGTGTGGTCGTGCTGGGGGTGGTCCGAAACCCTGTGACTTATCGATCGGGTCCTTGCTGGGGTGTGGGTCGTGCTGTGCTGGGGTGTGGTCGTGCCTGGGGTGTGGTCGTGCTGGGGTGTGGTCGTGCTGGGGTGTGGTCGTGCTGGGGTGTGGTCGTGCAGGCAACCACTCAACCAAGGCGGTGTGCTCGTGCTGGGGAGTGGTCGTGCTGGGGGGTGGGCGTGCTGGGGGGTGGTCGTGCTGCGGTGTGGTCGTGCTGGGGGGGTGGTCGTGCTGGGGTGGGGTCGTGCTGGGGCGTGGTGGTGCTGGGGCGTGGTCGTGCTGGGGCGTGGTCGTGCTGGGGTGTGGTCGTGCTGTGGTGAGGTCGTGCTGGGGTGTGGTCGTGCTGGGGTGTGGTCTTGCTGCGGTGGGGTCCTGCTGGGATGTGGTCGTGCTGGGGTGTGGTCCTGCTGGGGTGTGGTCGTGCTGGGGTGGGGTCGTGCTTGGGTGGGGTCGGGCTGGGGTGTGGTCGTTCTGGGGTGTGGTCGTGCTGGGGTGTGGTCGGGCTGGGGTGGGGTCGTGCTGGGTCGGGGTCGTGCTGGGGTGTGGTCGTGCTGAAGTGTGGTCGTGTTGGGGTGTGGTCGTGCTGGGGCGTGGTCGTGCTGGGGTGGGGTCGTGCTGGAGTGTGGTCGTGCTGGGGTGTGGTCGTGCTGGGGTGGTCCGCACCCTGTGACTTATCGATCGGGTCGTGCTGGGGTGTGGTCGTGCTGGTGCTGGGGTGTGGTCGTGCTGGGGTGTGGTCGTGCTGGGGTATGGTCGTGCTGAGGTGTGTTCGTGCTGGGGTGTGGTCGTGCTGGGGCGTGGTCGTGCTGGGCGTGGTCGTGCTGATGTGTGGTCATGCTGTGGTGAGGTCGTGCTGGGGTGTGGTCGTGCTGGGGTGTGGTCTTGCTGGGGTGGGGCCGTGCTGGGGTGGGGTCGTGCTGGGGTGGGGTCCTGCTGGGGTGTGGTCGTGCTGGGGTGTGGTCGTGCTGGGGTGGGGTCGTGCGGGGGTGGGGTCGTGCTGGGGTGTGGTCGTTCTGGGGTGTGATCGTGCTGGGGTGTGGTCGTGCTAGGGTGGGGTCGTGCTGGGGTGGGGTCGTGCTGGGGTGTGGTCGTGCTAGGGAGTGGTCGTGCTGGGGTGTGGTCGTGCTGGGGGGTGGTCGTGCTGGGGTGTGGTCGTGCTGGGGGGGTGGTCGTGCTGGGGGGTGGTTGTGCTGGGGCGTGGTCGTGCGTGCTGGGGTGTGGTGAGGTCGGGATTTCAAAAAGTTTCGCTCGAGACATCCTCAAATTTTAATTCGCCGGCCTCAAAAACAAGCGTTTCGCTCGAGACATCCTCTAATTTTAATTCTCGGGCTCGTTATTTATCAGGGAAAAATTCGCCGGCCTCCTTCGACCTCGTTATTTATCAGGGAAAAAATTCGCCGGCAATTCGCCGGCCTCCTTCAAGCAGGCACCGGGGGACTAGTTTACAAACTAAAAGAGAACCCTGGGCTCGAGCCCTTTCCGGGAAAAAAGTAAAGACGGGCAGAATGCAGGAAACAATGTGCGAAAAGTAGAAAAGTAGAAAAGTGGGTCCGGCAAACTGAGAGACACGAAAAGTAGAAAAGTAGGAAAGTAGAAAAGTGTACGATTGCTCCCCACGGATGCGAAAAGTAGAAAAGTAAAACAGTAGAAAAGAGATGTTGTACTTTTCTACTTTTCTACTTTTCTACTTTTCTACTTTTCTACTTTTCGCAATGGTCTCGCCTCTTCTTGAAGTTTGTGTTGCTCCTCTCTTGGACTGATTGCTTCGCCTCGTCCTCATTACGACATGTTTTTGCAGCGTTCCCAGCGTATCCGTTTCATCTTCGACGTGCTTCTGCCGCTCTCTAAACATTTCGCCTGGTCGCTTGGCTGGCGTTCCCGACGTGTCTGTTTCCCGTGCCTCCTCCTGCGTTGCCCCGCCCTCTCTCTTTACAATTCGGTTTCTCCGCCTCCTCCTCCTCCTCCCCCGTCCCTCATCCTGCTCATCCTGCTCCCTCTCCTCGTCCTTCTCGCGGTAGTCCCCGATATTAAATTCGATCGGCGTCCTCTGTTAATTTTGTTTGTTGTGCACCACTTCCTCCTTCTCCGCATTTCCCCCATCGTTTTCCCGGCCCCCATTGCGTGCGTTCCCAGCGTATCCGTTTCATTTTTTTCCTCCAGAGCCCCCTTGCCCTTGACTTCCCCATTCAAGGGGAACGAATCGCTATTATAAATTGCCCAAGGTGAAAACGCTGTAAACCCGACCAATCTCTGCCTCAGACAATGGCAGGGCGGGCGCGCGGGAAGCTGATGCAATCGGCGTCTTGCACTGAGTCTCGCCAGCTAGTGCGGCAGCGAGCTTTTCCTTAGAAAGCAGCAGCTGCGCGAGATGGGCAGTGTTGGCGTGGCCGCGGGCGTGGAAAATACGAAGAAGACGGCTTTGCAAGAGTCGCATCCAGCGGCTGAGGATGATAATGCGCACTGTGGAGAGGCTCGCCTGAGACCGCCCCTTGTTCCGAGCCTGCCGCTGGATGTTGCGCCATAAGCGCTCGACCCCAATGCTGCCGAGGCTGATGTCAAACCCGTGGGCATGGGCCCAGGCCTTGATACGGAATGCCGCCAGCAGGCCGTGGACGTGGACGTCCTTGCATTGCTCCTGGACAGCATCGCAGAACGGCTGGTGACCCGCTGGAACAGCTTGGAGGCTTGTCGCTGCCGGCTGGGCGCTGTCTTCTCGTCGCATCACGGGCCGCCGCTTCTGCAACCTCAGCAAATACGCATGCTGAGCCCGGTGCCACGCGGTGCCGGCATCCCGCGGCACGCCAGCAAAACACGGCAAGCGCAATACGTTCATCAGGCCTTGTAGATCTGATCGGATCGACTCGGCAGTCGGGAAAGACTCGTAGCAGGCGCGATATGCGACCGCCGTCGCCTCTGCGCGCGGAACCCCCGGGTTCGCCCAACGCGCGATATCGTCAATCACCACGGCCTTGGCGCACGGCGGCAGGATTGCACCGTTATCTGGGTGCGTCCACTTGTCCGAAGCCCTGGCCTGGACCATCTTCAGGGCGGTCTGCGGCAGCCGCTGTGCACGGAAGTACGCAGAGAGGATGCTGGGGAGATTGGCTACTGGTTGCGCTGGCCCCCGTCCCTCGGCGGTATCGGCAGCGGCATACAGCAATTCATCCTGCGCGTCCTGATGTTCGGCCCCGTCGTGTCCAGCGCGCACGAGGGGGTTCCAGCTGCCCAGGGCTTTCCGCAGGCAGCGGATTGCCCAGGCGGCCTCGCGAGATGAGATATGGATGGCTCCCAGCAATCTCATATAAATATGTAACGGGGCCTCGCCGAGCTCGAAGCCAAACACCTTGTAAGTCGAGCGGTCGACGACGATGCGGCCGGCGTCCATCTGCGCGCGGATAAAATCATCCGCGGGGCTGTCCTGCATGACAACAGTGCCAGGAGGCAGAGCCGCCTGCAGACACGACACCATCATCGAGAAATCCGCCGCCAAATTGTCTGTGTTCGCCCCCATTGGCCGAGCGCCGTCCAGCTGCATCAACGTGAGCGCAGTCAGGAGGAGCTTCTCTTTCTGGGGCCGATTCTCAATCGGACAATACAGTGGCGGCAGAGGCGGTATATCCTCGAGTGCGGCAAGGCCCCCAAAGACCCGCTTGCGCTGGTTCCTGCCCCCGAGCGCTCGGCAGCTCAACTGCCGACAATCGGACGCGCTGAAATCCATGTTGAGAACGGCCCCTGTGGCCGCCAACGCATACCTTGACAGGTCGACGCAAAGCGGCGTCCAAACGGCGTTTGCGTACGCCGACAGCAGTGACCCGAACGTCTGCGGATCTGGGGCAAGATCCGCAGCGCGGTCGAATGCCCGGAGCAGCACCGCCCGCTCAGAGCCGGACAACTCGCCCAAGCGAGGGTGTTGAGACAGGGACCGCGCCATCGAGTCAGCGGTGGTTGCTGTCACGTGTCGGCGAACCGCCTCGTAGCACTCAGTTTCTTCGAAGACCAGCAACGCGGATGGCCAAAAGTCGCCCGTGACGACCAGCTTGCCCACGACGTCTGCAGAGAGCGATGCCCCCCCCGATGCGCAGGCACTCACGGGGACGGACCAGACGCGACCATGCGCCTTGCACTTGCACTTCTGGCACAAGCTGGCCCGCACGCCCACCGAGGAGAGCACTCGCGGTCCGGGCTGGCGCCCCTGGTTCACAATCTGGCAAATCTTGTCGTCCTTACCTGCATCGGGACAAGCGCGCGGCACTGCGGGGTTGCCGTCGGGATCTGTGAAGCGTATGGGAACGACAGCCACGCTCTCGTATACGTCTGCACACGCCTGCGAGAATGCGTCTCTCCAGGTGCTGAAATCCTCGTAGGCGCCAGCTGTCGCGGCCAACAACTCCTCCGTGCCTGTAGTCGCAAGCACTCCATTGTCAGGCGACGATCGAGCGGCGACTCGGTAGCATCGATGCCATGGCTTCTCCAAGCGGGGCTTTGAACCTGAACTCGCTGGCGCACCCACGCGGGGTACCAACGTCTCTCGGCACGCGATGTCAGGCTGCCAGCTAACAGGCACCGAACGCAGGGGCTTCGCGAGCCGCCAACACGCCCCTGCACCGTCGGCGGCATGCTGGCTGCAACCGCATGCGCCACCTTCGCGCTGATAAAGCAGCGCTTCGATTGCATCGGGGCCTCCCACGCTCGCCACTGCAGCGTAACACTTGCTTTCGGCCAGCCACGCCGTCTGCCCGACTGCGGGCGCCAGCTCGGGGCCACGCTTGCTGGCACCGCTAAGAAGAAAAAAAAAAAAAAAAAAAAGAAAAAAAAAAAAAAAAAAAAAAAAAAAAAAAAACAAAAAAAAAAAAAAAACAAAAAAAAAGAACAAAAAAAAAAGAAAAAAAAAAAAACAAAAAAAAAAAAAAAAAAAAAAAAAAAAAAAAAAAAAAAAAAAAAAAAAAAAACTACAAAAAAACGAAAAAAAAAAAAAAAAAAAAAAAAAGAAAAAAAAAAAAAAAAAACAAGCGCAAACCGCGATCCTTGAGAATGAAACTTGGGTTTCCAATTGTATTTCCGACGTGCGACCAAGACGGGCCGTCTTGGCAGCCTCGGCGATGTCAGCATACGCCAGATCCCTGGGGAGCGCCACAGCCGCCGTAGAGGTGGCTGTGGCGCTCCCCCGGCCTGCGATCTGCGCTGTAAGCGCCTCATGAGATTTCGTTTTCTTGCGCGGGCGCCAGGGCTTCAATACGCAGAATCGGCGGCGTGGTCGAATCTGCTTCTTGGACACCCTTGCTGGTTGCCGGCGGGCGCGATGGACCGGCAATGCCGAGATCGAAGGGCGGCACGAGTGGCCCTTGAGCACGAGGTTCAGCCGAAGGAAAATCTTGCCGCATGACCTGCACTTCCAACCCTCGGACAGACGACCGACACCGGCCGCCAAAACTCTCGAGAGCAGCGGCCTTGGCCGCATGGAGCGCATGGAACGCTTGGTGCCTGTCCATCGTTCTCTGCATGTGTTGCCCGGTGGCTGTGAATCGCCACGTGCGCCCCCGCGCAAAACAATGTTTCGCTGGGAGGGCGAAGCATGGACAGCCTGTGAACACATCGCAAACCAATGTCTGCTCGGCGCCCGGCTGCATCTGCTCGGCTTTCCGCGGGGGCGGAGCGCGCGAGCCATGCGCCTTGAGCCTAGATGGCAACGCTGGCAGGGGTAACGGTAGCGGGGCGAGGACGGAGATCAAAGACGGCCCAAGAGGCTCCCAAGACCGCCCCAAGACGGCCAATGAGGCCACCAACAGGGCCCCCAAGACGGCCCACGTGAGCAACAAGAGGGCACTACGCGGGGCCCGAAAAAGGTGAATACTGCATAATATTTCGAGAGTTCCCCCCCCCTCCCCCAAAAAAAAAAGCCCAGAAGGGCTCCCTCAGAGCCCTCCGAGTCGCGTCCAAAGAGGCCCCCAAGAAGCACCCAGGAGCCCCCCCCAAGAAGCTCCCCGAAGCTCACAACATGGCCCAAAAAGCCTTCCAAGAGGCCCCTGAGAGGTATTCCAAGAGCCACTCATATGCTGCCACAGACTCTTGACCCACAAGATATATTCGAAGAACGTGCGAGCTCTCACTTGTCTTGGGGATCGGCGGAATAGGGCGCACCACTTGAATAATAGTTGCGGGGCGAGGGTGAACCGAGCTGGGCGACAAAATGTTTAATGCCGCCCGTTCCCAATGTATCCGTGAGATCCGCTCCCGCGCCTGATCATCCTGGTCCTCGTCCTCCTCCCCCTCCTCTTCCTCTGCTCTTCCTCCTCCTCCTCCTGCAATCCCTGGCGGTGGCCCCGGCGGTGGCGATGGTCCACTTCTTGCTTCTCCTCCCCATGCTCCTGCTCCTGCTACTCCGCAACAATTTTGGCGCTGAAGTGCGACCGCGCTCGGGCTGCAGCCTCGGCCCGCGCGCGCGATGACGACGATCAAGCGCGACTGCGTCGTGTTGCACGACAACCGTACGGGGCGCGAGCTGGTCACGGCCGTCGAGGTCATCGGAGACCGCGAGTGTATCACCGTGACCGCCGCAGGTTGGAGCAAGTGGGCGTGCGGCAAGGCTCAGGGCTTGCGAGGCACGATGTTCCTAACGTGGCTGAAAAATCAGCGCACCGCGTCGTCGGTGCCAACGGCGCCGACGACGCTCTTCGCTGCAGCGGAGCCAGGCCGCCGCCCGACCACGCGGTCCGGCCGCGCCAGTCGCCAGGTTCCAGTGGACAAGTGCTTCAAGACAGTGCAGCTGCCGCCGTTTGGCGATACTGAGGCAACAGAGCTGCAGATTGTCATTCCCCCACCTCATCGGGGGGGAGGGACAAGCTGCAGGTGGTGCTGCACGAGAAGGGCGTGGAGTGCATCAAGGCCAAATTGCTTCAGGAGGCGGCGGAGGCGGCAGAGGCGAGCACGGTGCTGAAGCGCCCGCGGCGCCACGAGACCGATGTTCCTTGCGGCGCCCGCATCTATTGGGCGCAGCGGCTCCAAGCTTGGCGGGCCGCCCGCACAGACTGCGGTTGCAGCAGGACGGCCTTGTTCCACACAAACCGCGGCTGCAGCAAGGATGACGCTGAAGCGGCCGCGGCGAAGTGGTGCACCGCCGAACTCAAGGATTGCGAAGCGGAGGAGCTCCAGGAGATGGAAGCGGAGGCGGAGGGCGATGCGGAGGAGGAGGCCGACTCGGTCTAAGCTGCGGCGCGCTCGGTCGACCGCATCGCTGGGGCGTGCGATCACGGTCGGCAGTGCGATTGAGAATGGCAGTGAGGAGGACGAGCACGAGGGCGAGGGCGAGGGGGGGAACGAGGAGGAGGATTGGGATAATAATTGTGGATTGCTGGTAGATCCCCCCAATGTTCGCTACTGTTGGTGCCATTGCGAATCGTTGGTATGATCAAGCATGCTGCAGCACGACGACACTACGATCAAGTGTGCCTCTCACGCGCTACCGCCGTCGATGTGTGACCTCACGGCGCTGCAGCGCTGACTTGCGTTTCGTGTGTTTGGAGTCCATCGTGCTGCAGCGCTGACTAACGTTCGGGTGTCTGGCGTGCCGATGCCAGAGTGTTGCATCGCGCTGCAGCGCTGACTTACATTTTGTGTGTCTGGCGTGTTGATGTAGCGCTTCGATCGCGCTTGCAGCCCGCATGTTCGCATTATGTTACTGCATGTGGTTCGCAGCCACCTGTGATCAGAACACCAATGGCGGCCAACATGAGTGCAGCGACGCCGCCATGGCGGTTTCCCTCGGAGCCAGTGCCGCCGCCGAAGGCGAAGTCCGCTGCATCGGATGCGACATGTGCGGCTACTCCCCCTCCCCCGCCGCCGCCGCCGCCACCGCCGCCTCCGACGTCGACGAGGACCGCGGCTGCAGCCGCCAGTGATGCGCCAGCCCCGCGCGCGGCTGCAGCCGCGCGCAAGCGCGATGCTGAGACCAAGGTTGGCATGTGGAAGCTTGTGCGCGACATGCTTCGGGAAGCGCTTCAGCGCGGGGACCGCGAGACAGCGGTTGCGCCGGCCGTCCAATACCACGTGGCGAAGAAGCCGCGGAAGTGATGGGCGCGCGGCGCGCGCGCGGTCGGTGCTGCAGTACCACTGTTTCAGTCGGAGACAGCATCGCGACGGCGGCGACGGCGACAGAGACAACGAAGACGGCTTCAAAGACGACGTAATTCAGAGCAGCGCATGCAGGAGAAGAAGGTGGAGGGAGGATGACGATGAGGAGGAGGAGGGTGATCAGGTGGACGACGACATTGAGGACGACGTTCTGGAACGCCCTCATTTTCACAGGTTCCCACCGCTCGCTGCCAGCACCTCGGAGCAGGGGAAGGGGGGCAGGATGATGAAGATGAGGAGGAGGAGGAGGAGAAGGAGGCCGAGGGCGAGGAGCATGACGAGGAGGAGGAGGAGGAAGACAACCAGTTGGCACCCATGCCCCGCCCCCCCGCTCCTTCTGCCTACTCCTGCCTCCACATCTTCCCTCTCGTCCTCCTCCTCCTCCTCCTCCTCCTCCTCCTCCCCCTCCTCCTCCTCCTCCTCCTCCTCCCCCTCCTCATCCTCATCCTCATCCTCCCTCGCATTCTCCTACTCCTCCTTCTCCTCCTCCTCCTCCTCCTCCCTCTCCTTCTCCTCCTCCTCATCCTCCTCCTCCTCCTTCTCCTGCCCCCCCTCCTCCTCCCCCCCCTCCTCTCCCTCCAATCCTCCTCCTCCTCCTCCTCCTCCTCCTATCCTGAGGGGGCAGCCCTGGGGAGGTCAATCCAGTCGTTGGCCCTCGGAGGTTCAGTTGGGGGTGATGTTACTTTGCGGGGCGATGTTACTTTGGGGGGTCAGCCGACTGGTTAGCAGGGGCCCATCGTCGTCAGCGTCGTCGCCATCGCATTCGTCGTTGGCACAGCCGCTGATTTTGTTCCGCGCAGCTGCAGCTGCAGCTTCGCGCGCTGCAGCGTCGCGCGCCCGCGCGCCCGATTGCAGCTTCAGCTGCAGTGATGGGGCTGGTTTCCACCACCACTACCATATGTTGGAGAAGGAGGGGGAGGAGAAAGAAGAGGAGGAGGAGGACCTCCCCCTCCAACCTATGGCACTGGTGGTGGAAACCAAGCCCATCATGCAGCTTGGCGAGCTGCAGCTTCGCTCGCTGCATCGCGCAGCGATGGCGTCGCATCTCGACTACGACGAGGGCGCCGAGGAGTTCGCCGAGGAGGCTGCTCCGATCATGCGGCCGATGCCGCCTGCTGTGCCGCCGCCAGGGTTCGAGCCGCGGGGCCCCGCGGTCGAGGAGGCTGCAGGCCCTAGGGCGCCCAGCACGCCGCCGAAGGCGCGGCCGAAGTCGCGCGCCGCCCCGCGCGGCAAGGGCGGCAGCGACGGCCCACCTTGCAAGGGCAAGGGCAAGGACAAGGACAAGGACAACTTCGGCTGCCCCAGCGGCAGCGGCGGCCCACCTTGCGGCAAGGGCAAGGGCAAGGACAAGGGCGGCGGCGGCCCACCTTGCAAGGGCAAGGGCAAGGACAAGGGCAAGGGTGGCAAGGGCAAGCTTGTCCGCGACGGGGATCAGCAGCGGCGTGGCGGCTGGTTCAATCGGGCGCAGCAGCTCTGCGAGCTGTTGCTGCAGGGCGAGTACGCCGACGCGGCCGCCCTCGCGGAGGAGTTCCACGCTGGGCCTGCACAGGTCTGGGTCGGCGCCGACGACGCGAAGGATTCGGCGCAGGATCCATGGGCGCTGCTGGCGCTGAGGAGGCCGCCGAGGAGGCGCCTGCGCTGGCCGCTGAGGAGGCCCGTGCGCTATGCAGCGCCAGCGCTGGCCGCTGAGGGGGGCCCGTGCGCTATGCAGCGCCTGCGCCGAGGAGGCCCGTGCGCTATGCAGCGCCTGCGCCATGCGGGCGCCACGTGAGAGCTGCGGCGCGGCCGCGGATCATTCCACTACTGGTGGGCGACGGAATGGGACGGCAACGCTGTAGAGGTAGACAAGGGGAGAAGGGGGGACTATAGTAGAGGTAGACAGGGGGAGACGTGATATACATAGGGAATGCGAGGGGGACGATGGAGACGCAGCGCGGGGGGGGGGAGTGAAGACACCTTGGAGAGAGACGATAGACAGGATGCCCGCTGCAGCGGGTATCCACTCTCCCGTGAGCGAGGGAGACAGCGAACGCATAGTGAGAGGATACATGCTGTAGCAACCCAACATGTAAGATCAATGGGAGCAGTGGGGGTGGATTGGATCAGTTCGCGAGCATAGCTGACGCCGACGCATGCATGTGTTTAGGCCAAGTTATCTTTCGTGCGCCAGATCGCGTGGTGCGCCCGCGCTGTCGCCCAAAAAGGCGCGCCGATATCCTCACCACATCTATCTGCCATCGTCGACGTTCACATCCTGGTCCGCTGACATTTTTTCGTCTGGAATGATGTGCCAGGGGTCGGCCTTGGATTGGCCAGGAAAGTTCGGGGGCACTTGGGGGGATTCTGGGGCACTTCAGATGGCAAACCGTCTCGCATCGCATCGCCCTTCGCCACTCTCCCTGCTCCCCTTCAGCACAGTTCGTTGCGCCGCCGAGTAGCTCCCCCCATGGCCTCCTGGCAGCCTCACCAGCCCCCATCAGCCGTGTCCTCAGCAGTCTCGAGCCAACGCGACGCTGCTGCAGCAGCGCCGCGAGCGTAAACCTTTGCAGTTGACAGCGGTTTCGGCATCGTCAACCTCGTCGCGACGCTGCTGCAGCAGCGCCGCGTGATGTACTTCGCGCCTCTCTTAGTTTCACTCCCACCTCGAAATCAGCAGTGTGGACAGTGTTCTGGGACTGCGTGGGTGGGCGTTGGGGTGGGCTGGAGTGCTGGATGTTGACATCAGGATGGCTGATCTGAGGTCGAACGGGAGCTTCGGGTGAAGCGATCTGAGAGCGTCGGTGCCCCTCTGCAGAGGTGATGCTGTCTGACAGCGGCGTGTCTGTTCAATAGCCCCCTCTATAGAACAGCCACGCCCGTGTCTGTTCAATAGCCCCCTCTATTGAACATGCCATGTTCAATAGCCCCCTCTATTGAACAGCCACGCCCGTGTCTGTTCAATAGCCCCCTCTATTGAACATGCCATGTTCAATAGCCCCCTCTATTCAACAGCCACGCCCGTGTCTGTTCAATAGCCCCCTCTATTGAACAGACACGCCTCTGTCGATGTCCCAGCTGCCTTCGAGGCTCCCAGATCGCCTCGGTATTTGCCCCTGATCACACTTCGCGCATCTCCTGAATCCGTCCCGCGCCCTCCTCGGACACCTTCCGTGTCCCTCCTGTGTCTGCCCGCCCGCCCGCTCCCGAGCTCCCGTGTATACCTATCCGTCTCCCGTCTCTCTCCCGCGTCTCTCCCGTGCCCCTTCCGCGTCTCCACCTGCCTTCCGTGCGCCCCCGCCCGTGCCCCTCCGCGCCGCCCCCGCGTCCGCCCGCCCGCTCGCCCCCGAACTCCCGCGCCCCCCCCGCGTCTCTTCCGCGCCCCCCCCCCCCACCCCCCGTGTTTCTCCCATGCCCCTCCCACCCCTCCGTGTCTTTCGCACCGGCCCTTCCGTGTTCCTCAAATGATCATGCATCTCCCCCCGTGTCCTGCCCGCCCGCCCGCCCGCGCTCGTGTCCTTCCCTCCCGTGTCTCCTCGCATCTCTCCCCGCACCCCCCCCCCCCCGTGTCCCTCATTATCTCCCTCCTCTCCTCTCCATCACTCTATATCTCTCTCCGTATTGCCCACTACCATGCGTTCCATCGTGGTGCGCATGCATAGCGCTGCAGCGCTTCATGTTACTTTGTGACGATGAGTTCTGCTGAGCGCTGCAGCGCTCACGTGTTTTCCTTAATTGCATGCGATCGTTGCGCTGCAGCGCATCTGTACTGTTGTGGCCTCTCTTCCACCTCAGCAGCCGAGTGCTTCAGCTCTCGCAGTGCGGGGGGCCCTCCCTCGCGCTTCCCCTCGGAGCGTCCGCGCACCCCCTCGCCCTCGCGGAGGGCATCATGGCTGCCGCGGCTGCGGCCACACCCATCAAACACATCCTGGATAACCTGGACAGCTGCGACGCTTTCTTCGCATCGCAGATCGGCGCCATCGCCGCCGACGCGATGGCGCAGAGCCAGTCCGCCTTGTCCATGAGCGCGCAGCTGCAGCTTCGCAACTTGGGGGCGATCGGGGCTGCCCAAGCACCTACCCTGCAGAATCGCATCACCGCGTCGGGCTTCGCGGACAGCCACAAGGCGCGCCTCAGCGCCGCGCTGGCCGCGCGCGTGGGCACGGCGACGCCCGCACTCCAGATGCGCGCGCAGACGCTCGCGTCAGGGCGGCGCTATCCATCGTGCTTTGCACATCGGACCGCCGATTTGTTATTCACATGTATGTTTTAACTGTGTTTCTGTCATGTATGTATGTTACCATGTTCATGTTTCAAATGTACTTATGTGATCATGCTGCAGCATGCCTGCGTCGATTCGTCGGCTGGTGGACTTCCCAGACCTCCACGTGCCCTCGGGATCTGAGGGCAGCCTTCAGAATCAGAGGTCGAGGATTAAAAAACCTAAAAACTTAGCCTGGATTCAAAAAAACCTAAACCCAAATGTTTTTAACCTATGGAGGTCCATGGATGCATGCGGGGGGGCCGGACTTAAATTTAACTCCCTGCCAGATGTTCGCGGTTATCTTGGCCCCGAAACCTCGGCGGCCATCGAAGAGCGTCGGGGGCCGGCTCGACGACCGAAAGCCGGCTCGTCCTCGATCCTCGTCGTCGCCCTCCTCCTCCTCCCCCCGACTACGACGACGACGACCCTCCTCCCATCTCCTCCTCTTTCCTTCTCCTCGATGTTCCTCCGCATCCTCCTCCGCTCCACCTCACTCCTCGCCTTCCTCCTCCTTCTGATCCTGCTCCCCCTCCTCCTCCTCCTCCTCCTCCTCCCCCTCCTTCTCCTCCTCCTCCTCCCCCTCCTTCTCCTCCTCCTCCTCCTCCTCCCCGGAGCGGGCGCTGGCCTGCGGAGTGAAGGCCTTCACGCCGCAACGACGGCGTCGACGACGGCGGCGGCGGCGGCAGGAGCCGGGAGGGAGGATGAGGAGGACACTCAGTTCCAAAGAAAAGGAAGGAGGGAGTGAAGGAGGAAGAGGAGGGAGGAAGAGGAGGTAGGAAGAGGAGGGAGGAGGGAAGTGGACGGAGGAGCGGGGGAGGGCTCAGCGCTTTCCCCAGCACGTCGTCCTTTGCGCTCCCCCTCTCCGCACGCCCCCCTCCGCATCATTCCGCCGCGGCTGAAACGGCGTCGCCAGGGAGCTCCACTCCGCGACAACGATCAAGGGTGATCGTCGTCGCCGTCGTTCGCCACCTCCTCATCCTCGTCCTCCTCCCCATCCTCCAACTCCTGCCTCCGCATCCCATTTATCAAGCCTGGACAAACTCCAGGTCGTCTATGCACAGAGCGCGCTCGAAAAAAAACTCTCTGCAAAATTCTTGGGGCGCGTCGCTTGCGACATGCGCTTTGATATGCCATTCTCGTGCTCATCTGTGTAAGTTGTGTATGTGGACGGATTTCCGTACACGGCCGAATCTAATGCCATATGGACACCTTGGTGGCGCTTCGGAATGTGGTTGCCGCCAGCGAGCTTATATTGCACAATATGGCACAGCATTGTATCTAAGAGCTCTTGGCACAGAGGGAACGGCAACAAACGGGGGCTTGATTTCATAATCTGTGCTGCTCGGAGTGCGCGCGTGCCCGCTGCCAGCAAATGGGGCCCTCCATCAAGGAGGTGTCCGTGCAATTCCATCATCTTAACCGTAAAAGGGAGGACCTGCTTGGTTTCTCCGCCTTTAGCCTTCAAAGTCGGGTCCCGAGACGTGGAGGTCTTCGAATCACCTAGCATCCCGAGTGTGAGGCGGTCGATCTTCGAAACTTTCTTCAAAGGATCGGCCGAGTGAACTCGCTCGTAAAACCTTCTCATAGCGCGGCGAAGCCATACAATGTTGGCCTGGTTGCGCTCCTCTTTGATAGTATGGTCCGACTTGGCAACGTTGGCTTCTATTAGGCGCGTCAGAGCCAGCCCCTGATACTTCTGCCAGACTCCGAGGTCTAGGCAGCGCAGCGCGTCGTCGACGCAGAAATCGCACCGAAAGTATTCAATTCCCCTCCCCTCGCACTGTTGGCCTCGGCCCCTCTGACGTGCCCCCATCCTCCTCGTCCTTGTCGTCGCCCTTCGCCTCCCTCTCTCGATCCTCCTCCTGATTATCCCTCCTCCTCCGTCCGACGCCGACTTGCCTCCACCCCCCGCCCCAAGGGAGGCAGGCCGTTCAGGGGCGGCCGACACCAGCGTCAGTCACGGCAGGCGCCCCCGCCTGATTGCTCATGCCTCTCTGTTGCCCTCTTTCTTGTTTTATCTCTCTCTCTCTTCTCCTCTCCTCTCTCCTCTCTTCTCTCTTCTCTTCTCCCCTCTCTCTCTCTCTCCTTCTTCTCTCCCTCTCTCGCTCTCTCTCCCTCTCTCTTTCTCTCTCTTCCTCTCTCTCTCTCTCCTCTCTCTCTCCTTTCTCTCTCTCTCTCTCTCTCTCTCTCTCTCTCTCTCTCTCTCTCTCTCTCTCTCTCTCTCTCTTCCCCCCCCCTTCTCCCTATGTGCATATATCTGTGTACATATGTGTGCATGTGTAAACCAAATATCTATATGATATAATTCCTATCTTCCTCGTTCCCTCACGCGTTGCAACGCATTTGCGCTGCCCGCCCTCCCCCTCCAATTATGCGCGCCGTCGACGCTCCACAGCATCGAGCAACCCGTGAGACCAGACATCTTCGCAGGCCTGCAAAAACATGAGGATGCACGGCACAGGCATCGATATCATAGCACCTATATCTAGCAACGCGTAGTTGCACAAGACCTTATCCATTCGCTGGAGCTCAACGTTACCGATGCGCACGGCCCTAGTGACGCGGTAACCGTAAGGCCAAATCTTAAAATACTGCATAGAATTGATGAGGGTATCCTTCTCGATTTGTGTGCTGATTGCTACTGGCACCAATTGTTTGCGCCATTCACTGTCTATAATTTCGTGCGTGTTCCTAACGAACTTCGTGTTATGGAACGTGGTGCCGTCAAAATCAAACATCGTCTCATCTCTGCAATCGCAATCTTTGCACGGGCGCTCCACTGCCTTGAACATCTTCAAGGCCATCATATAGCACATCTCAGGCCAATCGCCTGCGGGGCTCAACGTGCCCACCCGCGCCGGACTCACGGGGCGTCGCCGCTAGGAGTGCGTTGTCCCTGGAGGGTCAGGGATGGAAGACATGGAGAACCGAGGGTCCAGGAAGTTTGCAGTTTGTTGACATTCCCAGTGGGTGGGGGAGGGGGCCTGGAAATCTTTCCGCGCCTCCATGCGACTGCACCCACGGAGCACCTAAAAAAATGTATTGGAGGTCGAGCCCTGCCTACATATTCACAGATTGCCCCGCGCCACTCCAGCGGCGCACCAGCCACATCTCGGCGGCGAGCGTCGCGCTTGCTCACGAATGCCGAGCCGTCGTGCCTCTATCCCTCCCCATTTCCCTATCCCCCTGCTCCGCCCCCCGTCTTACCCCTATCCCCCCTTCCGTCCGTCTTATTCCCTCCCTCCCTCCGTCCCCGTTTCCCTTCCCTCCTCTTCCTCCTCCTCTTCCTCCTCCCCCTCCTCCTCCTCCTCCTTTCGCTCATCGTACTCCCCCTTTCTCCCTCCCTCCCTCTCATTCCCTCCTCGCCTCCCCCGTTCCGCCCCCCAGGGCCTATTCATGGGGTGGCGAGCTCGCTGCACGTCGTTGCACGATGCGTTGACGGCGCGCTGCAAGGCGTCCAACGTGCATCGCCCGTTGCACCCACACTTGCACAACGCGCTTGAAAGCACACTGAATATAGTCCATCTCTTTGGGGACCAACATATGGATATCGATAATCTCGTGAACGAATCTTCCTTATAAACTCGCACCTTGTCAGAGTATAACCTAAGAGGGGTCACGTGCTCACTGCCGTGCAGCCGGGCCAGAGGGTGGTTGTAATAACTCTGAGAATATATTGTATCTGGATAGCTGCAGCTTGCTTTGAATATGTCAGGGTTTCTTTTGAACTCGTCGTTAAGTGCGCCAAGTGGCAGCCTAATGGGAATGTTTCCAAACGCGCGAGTATTCTTCGAACACGACCACATTGGCACATTGTCGACGTTGTACACTATACCCAGCTGGAAAGGAGTGGTGACTTTCCGAATTGTTCGACGGTGGTTGTACCCCTCTGTCTTCGGGTCCACGGCCAACTTTCGAACCCCCGTCGCGCCTGCCTTCTGGGCGAACCAGGCGATGCTGCAAATATCTTTGTCAGAGAAAGGCTTTGCCAAAGCCCATAGCTTCAACAAGAATTGCAGGAACTCCGTCCCCGCTGGGTCCCCAGGGGCAGCTATCTCGGGTCCGCCCTCATCCCCAGACGAGACCACTTCGACAGCTGGGCCATTGGGGAGGGGGGGGTGGGGGGGGCAGCAGGTCAGCGCGTCGCGTCCGTTTCGCGGAAGCTCTCCTCATCGCTCGAGCCGGGGGCCTCGGGCAGACAGGAGATGACGAGAGGGGAGGTGAGAAAGAACGAGGGAGGCGCGGCGGGGGAAGCAGCGAGGGCCGTGAGGATGGGCAGAAGCAGAAGGAGCAGCAGAGGACGATCGAGGGAGCAGCGGAGGACGATCGAGGGAGCAGCGGAGGAGTAGGACTACAACTTGCAGCGCGCCGTGGCGAGCGACTCGAGCCCCGCGCTCGCGGCACTGAAGCGTCCGCAAAATGCAGACATATTGAACCACCCATGGGCTCTTGAAACGCGTGCGCTGGAGTCTGGCCCTAGCTGGGCTGCGAGCTGAAAATCTGCTCGAGCTCTGCCTTCAGCGCATCGAACTCTGGCTCGTCTGGGTAGCACGGCGGGGCCTCGAAGCGGACCTCGATCGCGAAGCCTCGGGGCGGATTGCAGGCAGACTGCGACGACGGAGGAGACGACTGCGACGTGGGGCAAGGGGCCCCCCCCGCTCGGCCAGGTGCGTTCGTGGCCCTCGCAGTTGGAAGCTTTCCGGCAGCCCCTCCAGGGGGAGGTCGAGGAGTGGAGGATTGAGCTGCATGCCCATCGACCCCCAGAGGGGGGAGGAGTAGGGAGGAGGGAGGAGGAGTAGGGAGGAGGGGAGGAGTAGGGAGGAGGGGAGGAGTAGGGAGGAGGATGACGGAGGATGGAACATGAGGAGGACAGAGGAGGCGCCTTCCACCTCATCCACCTCGTCCACCTATGTTTCATTTACCACTTACCTGCTACTCATCCTCTTGTTGCCCTGGCCCTCTCACCCTCCTCCTCCTCCTCCTCCTCCTCCTGAGTTCTGGCATCCGTGGTGTTCCCCCTCCTTCTCCTCCTCCTATTCCTCAGCGCATCCTCCCTCGCCCCCTTCCCCGTGGCGGCGTCTGCTGAAGACGCTGCCCGCGGCTGCTCGCCCTTCGTCGCGGCCTTGTCGGTGATGCTGCTCTGCTGCTCGATGTTCATCTCGGACTCGCCGATAATGCTGCTCTGCTGCTTAGTGTTCATCTCGGACTCGCCGATAATGCTGATCTGCTGCTTAGTGTTCATCTCGGGCTTGTCGATGACGCTGCTCTGCTGCTCAGTGTTCATCTCGGACTTGTCGATAACGCTGCCCTGCTGCTTAGCGATCATCCCGGACTGGTCGATGACGCTGCTCTGCGGCTCAGCGTTCATCTTGCCCTTGTCGCTGATCATCCTGACCTTCTGGCAAATGATCCTCTGCTCCTGCATGTTCGGCTGCTCGGCGCGCTGCTTCTTCCCCCTCTGTCCTGCCCCCCGCCCGCAGGGGTCGCATTAAGGAGGGGCGGCCTGGGGCGACGGACAAGGCGGGGGTGACGAAGGAGAAGGGTGAGGAGGAAAGAGATCGAAGGAGAGAAGGAGGAGGAGGATGAAGGAGAAGGGGCCTGCGATTATCGCGTAAGCTATTGGGAGGAGGAGGGGGAGGAGGAGGAGGAGGAGGAGGAGGAGGAGGAGGAGGAGGGAGGAGGGAGGAGGAGGAGGGAGGAGGGAAGGAGGGAGGAGGAGAGGAGGGAGGAGGGAGGAGGGAGGAGGGAGGAGGGAGGAGGAGGAGGAGGAGGAGGAGGAGGAGGAGAGGAGGAGGAGGAGGGGGGAGGAGGAGGAGGGAGGAGGAGGGGGAGGAGGAGGAGGAGGAGGAGGAGGAGGAGGAGGGGAGGAGGGGGAGAGAGAGAGAGAGAGAGAGAGAGAGAGAGAAAGAGAGAGAGAGAGAGAGAGAGAGAGAGAGAGAGAGAGAGAGAGAGAGAGAGAGAGAGAGAGAGAGAGAGAGAGAGAGAGGACCCGGACAAGTAGGCGGACCAAGGTCCGTCCTCGGGGCGCACTGCGGTGCGACAACCCGAAAAACACTGTTAGCGGCGGTGCAGCCTTAAGATACGAGGGCGGGCGACAGGCCCCCTCCCCCGGCGCAATGCGTCTGAAGCAAAAGACGGCGGACAGACCATGAAGATCTCACCTGTCAGACCGCGTGAAGAAGAAGGCCCCAACGCGAGTGGCGACGTGAAGAACGTGGCTAAGGCGGCTTGGCGGACCGCCGGTTGGGCGCTTGGCCGCTGCGCGGCGCGCAGAGACGGGGCACCCCCCGCCCCCGCGCCTAGGCCCCGTGGACGCGGTGCCTCGCGGGCGCACGGGCTGGCGAAAAGAGAAAAGGCGCACCAGCTGGGAGCCGCATGGCCCAGCACAGTGCGCACAGGCCGAGAACCCCAACAGGAGCGGCAAAAGCTAGCCGACAGCACAGCGGCACCAGCCGCTGCCAGCTAACCTTTAGCCCCCATTGGCGGACCTCGAAAGTGACAGAGTCCGCGGCCAGGCGGCGGACGGCAGAGGGGCGCCAGACGCGCTGAGGAAAAGGTGCACATGCTGGGAGCCGAATGGCCCAGCATGCGCACAGGCAGAGACAGTGCAAGGGTGCAGAGGAGGCCCTCACCGCGGATGCACCCGCTACGACATGGCGGACATGACATGGCGTGATGGCACGGGTGCGTGGGGCGGGGCTGAAGCCGCCACCCCCGCCAGCAGGCACGGCACACCAGGGAACAGCGCCCGGGTGAGCAAGGCAGGGCGCGCACATGCGGCGAGGGCGAGGCCGTACCACGCTGGTCAGGATGAGGGCAAAGTGAATGAGAAACCCCAGCGTTCTCCAAAAGCGTCGGACCACGTAAGAAACTGAAGAAGGAAATCAGTATCAGTGCGCAGACGCTTGAGAGTGGCGCCGTGGATGAGGCCTGCTGCGCGGCCGTGCGGGAGGCCGAGGGCCGCGTCCACGCAGGTTAGGAGCATGTCCGAACTGCGGGCCAGAGTCGTGGTGGAGGTAGTGGTCGTCGGCGCCGTCGTCGCGTGAGTCTCGGAGTCCGACTTCACAGTCAGCTGTGCGTTCAGTCTGGGCGCGGCTGCCTGGTGGGACGGTCAGCGCAGGTGGCCTGCAGGGTACTGCTGCCGTGACGTCAGGGCGCTGTGCTGCTGAGGTACGGTGGCGTGGGTCCACTGCTGGGCCGGGCTGGGGTCCCTGAGTTTGGGCCTTGGTCTGTGCGCCCGTACTGGGGGACGGCATCTCGGCGCGGAGCGCAGGTGCAGGGACGGTCAGACTGGAGCAGCTCAGGTGGGCGGTGTCCCCAGACGACAGCGTGACGGTCCAGTGGCCGGGGTGCTCGCTGGACTGCCCCCGTACGATACCTCGGAGGCCGTTGATGGGGTTGTGGACTTGACCCTGGACGATGACCGCTGTGCCCGCGTGGAGCCGTGGTGGGATCCAAGCGGCCAAACGGCAGTTTACGGCTCGGAGGTGACCGATGGTGGCTGGTTGCGGTCCGAGGAAGCGCTCGAAGTGCCCCCGTGCAGTCACAGTGCTAGTGCTGGCAGCGCTGGTGCTAACACGCGAGGTTGCGAGGGAGCCAGGGCCCAGGGCAGGCGTGTGAGCATGCGAGACGGCCGAGGCTGGCCCCGCTGCCGCGCTACCAGGTTGCGGCGGGGAGGTCACCCCAGGGCTCGAGGCAGCGTGGGGACCGATGACAGGAATGGCAGGCGTGGCGCCATGCGGGGGGGCTGAAGCCGCCCCCGCTGGCGTGCTACCAGGTTTTGGCGGGGGGGTCGACTCGAGGCTTGAGGCAGTGTGGGGGCCGATGACAGGAATGGCAGGCGTGGTGCCATGCGGGGGGGCTGAAGCCGCCCCCGCTGGCGTGCTACCAGGTTTTGGCAGGGGGGTCGGCTCGAGGCTCGAGGCAGTGTGGGGGCTGATGCCAGGGCGGCCCTGGGCGGCCGTCTGGTGGCCTAGAGGGCGTCTGCGGTCGACGTCGCCGCCGCGCTGTCGGCGTCGCCGCCGCGCTGTAGCTGCGCTCCGTCGCCGCCACTCGTCGCGGAAGCCGATGAAGAAGTAGTACATGACGTACGTGGCGCACAGGGTGGCCCACGTGGCCGGTGACACCACGTTGTACCACTCGATGACCTCCAACCACATACGCTCCACGAACGCTGCCGTGTAGGCCGACGTGGGTGCCACCTTTGGTGCCGCCGCGGACGACTCAGGGCGTGCTGAATCTGGCAGGGTTGGCGTGAGAGTTGTCGTCGGCGATGACGTCTCGGCTGCGCTCGGTGCCGGCGTTGGTGCTGGTGTCAACGTTGGTGCCCGCGTAGGCGTGGGCGTGGGTGCTGCCGCTGGCAGTGCTGGTGTCGAAGCTATGGACGATGCTGCCATGGATGCGAGCGTCGATGCAGACGGCGGAGTTGGCGTAGATGCTGGCTGCAACTCTGGCGTGGGTACCGGCGTAGGCGCGGGCGTGGGTGGTGACGCTGGCGGTGCTGGCGTCGGAGCTGTCGTCGGTGCTGGCCTCACTGTTGACGTCGGGGTGGGTGTCGGGTCTGACGTCGCTGCTGCCTGTGACTCTGGCTTTGGTGCCGGCGTGGTGGGGGCGGCCGCTGGCGCTGGAGGTGCTGGTGTCAGAGCTGTCGTCAGTGCTGGCGTCGGTGCGGGCGTCGACAGGGACGTCGGTGCCGCCTTCGGCTCTGACGTCGCCGTCCAGGGGGCAGGCGTGGATGCTGACACTGCCGATGCTGGCGTCGGAGCTGCTGTCATTGGTGCTGACGCCTCGGTTGCACTCGGGGCCGGCGCTGTCGCTGGTGTCGGAGCTGCGTGCGGGTCTGGTGTTGGTGGCGCCGTAGTCGTGGGCGTAGGTGCTAACGTAGACGATGATGCCGCCGGCGAGTCTGACATGGCTGCCGCCGTGGGCGGCCGCCCGAAAACTGGCACTGCCGATGCGGCCGTCACAGCTGCCGTCCGTGCTGTCGTCGATGTTGTCGTCGATGCAGACAGTGCCGCAGACGATGAAATCGACGAGGCAGACGTGTCATGACATGACATGGCGGTCCCACTAGCGTAGGGTGCGCCTGAAGACGGCACCCGCGCCAGCGGCCCTGGGCGAGGCGTCAGGACAGTGAATGGCTGGGGGGGAAGCGACTGAAACCGGGAGGTTATTCAAGACTTAATTCCGGAGTTAAGTCGGCCCGATTCCGGGGTAAAGGCCACCCCGCGGAAAAACTTAACTCCGGAGTTAAGTCGCCGCCAAGCTGGCGGACGCACCAGCTACTACACGAATTAACTCCGGAGTTAAGTGATTCCCACGCCGCGCGCCCCAGCCAGGTACAGACTTAACTGCGGAGTTAAATCGCCGCGGCATTTGGTTGGGTGCCGCGACGATTGAGAGGACAGGAAGTGGAAGAGGAGGAGGACGGCGACGAGGAATATGATGAGGAGGAGGAGGAGTGAGGAGGACGAGGAGGAGGAGGAGGAGGAGGAGGAGGAGGAGGAGGAGGAGGAGGAGGAGACAAGCTAGGTGCCTTCGCGTCATATCTGACATCCTACCCCTCCCTCCCATCCTTTACCATGGCGTAGATCCCCTCTCTGTTCGCACACAGTCGGATGTCGATCAGGGCAATGATCCCGAAAGGGTACGCGATGCATTGTAGAGCACGGCGTGGCATGGCGTAGAAGAGCACCGCAAAGCGTAGTATGTCACAACATGGCGTGGCGTGGCGCGGTGAAGAATTGCATCACAAAGCTTTGCAACGCAAAGCATGGTATCGCACAGCGGCCCCGAACATAACATTGTATAGCATGGCGTTGAAGATCTAAGCGTAGCCTGGCATAGCACGACGCGGCACTTAAGCACTGCATATCACAGCTTCAGCTGAAGGCATGGCATCGCGCAGCGTCACGCAACCTAGAATTGCATTGCACGCCGTGGCATGGCACGGGAAATGACGCCAGCGCTGCAGCGGGAACACGATTGGGAACGAGCGGAAGCGCGGAAATGAAGCCAACGCTGCAGCGGGAGCACGTTTCGGAACGAGCGGAAGCACGGAAATGAAGCCAGCGCTGCAGCGGGAACACGAATCGGAACGAGCGAGACCTGAAAATGAAGCCGGCGCCTCAGCGAATGCAGCACTTTGAAAACATATGCAGGCGAAAACCCAACTCCAGGGAATCCTGCGTGTAAAAATACAGCACGCAGGGGGGCGGGGGCGAACGCTCCCAACCCGTCATCAGGGGAAGGAGGAGAGTAGCGTTCATATAGAACAATTGTGGAGGAGGAGGAGGAGGGGACACATCAGGGCACGGGGGGCCGAACGCCGCAGGAGCGCGACTGCGACTGCGACCGCTACCTCTGGGCCGAGCTCCGCCTCGCCCCCGCCCCCTCTTTTTCACGCGAGCGCGATGCGCAGGCTGCTTCCCGCCAATCGCCAAGCAAAGCAAGCATGCGAAGAGTCTTCGAAAATAATCAAAATCAGACACGCTTCGATGCTCGCCGACCTCCGCCTCCCCCTGCCCCCCCCTGGCCCGACTACAAGGGCCCTCACTTCCGGCGCCTCTTCGGGCATGGCCCGTCGCCTGGCCTGGCGCCGGGCCCGCCGGCGCCGCCGCCGTCGCCCGGGGGGGCTCCCGGGGGGCGGCGCCGCCGTCGCCCGGGGGGGCGCCCGCCGACTCCGTGCCGTCGAAATGCAGCTGGTCGAAGCTGCAAATGCGGACGGCGGGCCGCCACCTCGGCGCGACCAGCGGGCGCGGAGCGGGCGACGGCCGGGGCCGGCCGCGACCCCCCCCCCGGCAATATATGCTGGAAGCTCCAAAACTTGTCTACATGCTAAACCTTCCAAAAGAAATCGCCGAGGGCCCCAATGGATCGAGGTGCGTCGGCCAAGCCCGACTGAATTTGGCCATAATATGCGAGGTGGCCAATGGGGGACGGCGCGCGGCGCGAGGGCCCGCGGCCGCCGCAGCGACGCGCTCGGCACGCGCGACTCGATGGCAAACTAAGCCAGCCGCAACGACCTGTCGATGCACGTGGGCGGCTCGATGTTGCGGCAGTAGGCGCCCACGTCGCCCTCGACGTCAGAGATAATGACCTCGGGCGCAAGCGGAGCGGGCGGGGGGGTCTCTCGGGTCGGGTGAAAGGGGGGGATAGCAAAGGGGGGGTTGAGAATCAGCTCACGTAGCTGATTTTCCCGGCGCCTCCCAGCGCCAGAGGCGGCTATGCATCGAGGAATGGGCCCCTCGGTGAGGCCGAAGCCAGCTGCATGCAGCAAATTTCGTAACCCCCCCCTTTCCCAATCCCCCCCTTTCGCCCGACCCGAGTCTCGCGCGCCCCCGGCCCCAGGCGCGCCCAACGCCGCGCGCGCGCGAATCGCAGAGCCCGCGAGAACCCTGCCGGCGGCGCCCCCCCGCGGCGGGCCGATCGGCGCCCGCTGGCCACCAAGCGCTAAGACGGCGACGATCGGCCTCATCAAGACCGCGGCGCACGCAGTGGCCACCAAATGGTCCGCCCAGGAACCGGGCTTCCGCATGTGCGCGACGTACGCGTCCACGTTGGGGAACTGAGCTCTGTTGAGCGCGTTCTCGAACGTGCCGGGGAGGCTCGCGATCCAGTTCGTGGCTGGGGGCGACGTTTTACAGGCGCGGGGGCCCGTGCGGGGGCGATGGAACTCAAACCCCGCCCGCGGGCCCCCCCCTCTGCCGCTCGGGCCCAGCTTGCGGATAGATAGCGGGGGCAGGGGGGGGTCCGTCAAGCGGAGGGCAGTCCTTCAGCTCGCAAGCCCTCGGCGGTCAGGCCGACCTCCTCGCCGCCCCTCCTGAGCGTCTCGATCAACGCGTGGAAGAGACGCGCCCCGTCGCCCGGCACGCCGACCGCCTGCGATGTCAACTCTGGGACAGCGGCGGTAATCGCTGGGGCGCAATCTACGCGGCGCAATCACAGGGGTGCAATCTATGCGGCGCACTGCAATCTACGCGGTGCAATGCAATCCCCGCGGCGCAACCTAGGCGACGCGAGCTATGCGTCTCGGCGACGGGCGGCCACAAGCGGCGACGGAGAAATAAGGGCACCTGACTGCGCGCGCGGATTGCGCCCGCTGAAAGGAAATAGGAACGCAAGCACTGTTCGGAGAATCGGGCAGCCCGCGAACGGGCGCCCAGCCAAATGAAAATGCGCAGACCTACATCAGGGCGCATCGGCGCGACGAGGCCTGGAGGCCCCACTTCGCCAAGCGCTGTCCGATGAGTTGCACGCTGGCCGCGTGGCGACGACCTTGCTCCTCCTGCTCGCTCAGGGAGAGCGCCTTGGCCATGTTCAACTGCAGGGCCTCCCAGTCAGAGTTGTACATGGAGCTGATGCCCGCCAACATTGCCTCGAGGACCTTGGAGCTCTTCGCCATCTGCGCGTGCTGCGGGCAGAAATTGCACGACGCCTACCGCTTCCTCCTGCAGCGGGCCTGCGCCGTCTTCCAGCAGCACCTGTGGGGCGGGGTGGGTGGGGGGTCTGGGCGCCCCGAAGAGCAGGGGGGGTGGGGCGCCTGTCGCCCTCGTACTGCAAGTTGGACGAGAGCAGCGGGGCGGCGCCTGGTGACGCCGCGGAGCCGGGTAGCTTGCGCGGCGGCGCCGCCGGGGCCGCTGGCCTGCCCGCGGCGGGCGGCCCCGGTCGCGCCTGCGGCGCGGCCAAACCGCCCCCCCCCCCGCTTCGACGCGCGCCCGCCAGGATCGGGGCGCCCCTAGGGGGCGCGGGGCGAGGCCGATGGGGAAGGGGGCGGTTTGGCCGCGCGGCCTGAAACATCGCCTTCATCTTCTCAGAGTATTTGGGCGTATTCGAATGCTTCGGCGGCTGGGAGGAAGAGGAAGACCCCGTAGCTGCGTGCGGCAAACTGGCCGGGAGCGGGGCCGTGTAGGACCCCTCCAACATTTTCTCGACGAACAAGGAGTGCTCACTGACCCCCCCGTGCTTCATCCAGTGCCTGTGCGAATCGATGGCCTCCCCAGTGTCCGTCACATAGACGATGGCGAAGAACGTCCTCAAGTACCGATGACGGTTCATGGAGTACCCGTTCTGGTCCAGGCTCCTGCAAGGCGCGAGCGGGGCCCCCCGGCGCGCCGGCCCCCTGGGGTTGAAGGGGCCGATGCCACCCGCCACCGCGCCCCCCCTCCACGGCCGCCCCCCGCCGTCGTGGTGACGGCCGCGCCCCTGGCGTGACGGGGGCCTGGGCTGGCCCCGTTCAAACGCCGCGTCCTGCCCCTCGCCGCCTCCCTGACATCGGAGAAAGACTTCGCCGTGCCCAGCTGCAGCGCCGCCCGCATGTCCGCCTTGCGCCCCTTCGCCCAGCCCAGGTGGAACTTCGGCAAGACGTACACGGAGGTGGTCTGGACTGCGACGCCGTCGACGTTTAAGACGACGCTGCACGCGTTGGAGAGGTACGTGCCGTCGCGGCCCTCCCGCTGGAAGTGGAGTATCATGTCGCGGCGGTTCAGCCTCGCGGGGCGGGTCGTCGTGCCCCCCTCCTCCTCGCTGACATCCTGTTCAAGTCTGCTCGCCACTTGGCGGCGGCCCTCGCCAGTCAGCGAAGGGGGGGGGGATCTTGATCTCGCGGTGTAGGGACTTCCAGAAGCCAGTGTCCTTCCTCGACGTCATCATGGTGCCGATTCCGTCGATCAGCTCTGGGAGTGACTTCGGGCCCCCCGCGCAGCAAACGCCTTTGAGAGTCCGCCAAGATCTTCAATTGTAGACGTCGCGTACGTCGTAAGGCCAGGGGGGGCCTGCCCGAGCCCGCAGCGCCAGGGCGCGGTGATCGTTCCGTCTGGACGCACTGTAAAGATGTTCGTCAGGAGGTAGTCCGCCATTGCCGACTCACCCGATTGAAACGACTCTCCCCCGTCCTCCCTCATCCGATCGAATATCTCCGTCCACAGCACGTTGAACTCCAAGTCACTCTCACCCTCGCCCCCGGCGCCGCTGTCGGGGAGGCCGGCGGAGAATTCCATGAAGTTCTTGATGGGATGTACGAGGGCCGTGTTCTTCATCCGCTTCACGCCGCTCCCCTTGTCCAACATCTTCTTGCCCTCGTCAGCGACGTTCCCCTTCACGTGCTGCAGGCACCTGCGCAGTCGGATGCCACGAGCTTCGCACAGGGGGGCGGCCGCGCCCATGCACCGGCAGTCCATGACGGCGTGCGTCGCGCTGATGCCAAGGCGGTCAGCGATCTCGAAGTAAGCCTGCAAGAGAAGCTCGGAAGCCTCGTTGTCCTCGGTCTCCGAGGCCATGAACACCACCGGCAGGAAGCGCATAGTCGGGAGGCCAGTTGCTTCGTCCACGTGGAGGCCCACGGGGCCAACGGCACCCACGAGCATCCCGTGGTAGTTCGTCTTCCACGTCCAATCCATCAAGAGCCACTCCAACCTGTGCTCGGCAAGCAACGCCTCGGAGACTCCGTGGGTGAAGGGGATGCGCAAGTTCTTTTCGGTCACAACTGGCGTCTGCTGACCTGTCTTTGTGTCGACCATGTTCAACAGGAAGATCGGGTTGTGATCCTTCCTTCTTCAACCAGTCCTTCATCTCCCCGATGCAAGCCTGGGGGTAAGGCTAAAGCTAAAGGCGCAGCAAGGCGCCCGTCGGGCACGATGGGCCACGGCCATTGCCCCCCTGGGGCACGGGGGGCGACTCTGGGGGCCCCGCGCACACAGACGACGTTCCAGCGCACTGTCACCCTGCCGGCAACCACGGGGATTCTGGGTTCCTCGGGCTTGCGCGTCCTGGCGTTCTGCAACTGCTTGAGATCTGGTCTCTCCTTCAGCGGGACCTTGTCTCGTTCCATCTGGTCGCGCGCCTTCACGGGAGACATTCTCTGGGCGTACTCCTTGGCGCGGTCGAGGATGCGGGCGTTCGACGGGGACGTTGGGCAGCACTCCCCTTTCTTCTCGACGACGAGCACTAGGCGGCCAGTCCCGTGGGGTGGAAGGAAGGAGAAGCACCACTGGCGGGTGAACCCTGCGCAGTTTTTGCAAGGTGCATCCACGGCTTTGCGCCCCTCGGCCGTTGTGTTGCGCAAGTGTCCCAGTCGACATCCGTGGAGCTGGTCGGCGGCCTTGGCTGCAGCCTCCCGCAACTTCGTCGTGTCAGGGAAGGATAAGCGGGCGTGTTCGGTCCATCCTTTCCTTGGGCGACCCGGGCGCCCTCGCTTGGCCGGGGGGGCGCCTGCGCCAGAGTCCTCGGGGACGGGCCCGACGAGGGCGCCTTCTGGCGCAACGGGCGCAGAAACCGGCGCGGACTCAGGCCCCTCGCCGGATTCCTCTTGCGCAGGAAGAGGACATTCCGGCGTAGCGGGCGCATGAACCGGCACGGGCTCGGGCACCTCGTCGGTCTCTTCGTGCACAGCAACCAGAACTGGCACGGGTTCAGGCACCTCGTCGGCGTCTTCCTGCGCAGGAACAGGAACTGGCACGGGCACCGGTTCCTCGACAAACTCCTCCTGCTCCAGGAATCCAGTCGCGTTCTGTTGGCCGAAGCACCCCGCGAAACCGTCTGCTGAGAGGATGCCCACTTCCACGAAACCGTTTGGATGCCCTCGGGCCCACCCTTGCAGCATGTGCTCGTAAACATCATCGGGGTGCACGTCGATCACTTCCACTACCGCCCCAGGCGCGTCAGAGTGCCTGCGCATCCACACGCCGTGGGAAAGCACGGTGGAGTTGACCCAGAAGATGAGCGCCATCATGTAGGACAGCATCGGGATTGCAACCAGAACGATACAAGAAGATCTCGGGGCAATCGGGTTGAGTTGGAAGCCTTTGTCTTCGAGCCACACGGACAAAGAGGGGAGGGGAATGAGGATAGGGGAGGAGGAAGAGGAAATCAGGAACATAGGTAAACATGGATGGAGTATGAAGCTCCGCCATGGGCGAGAGACCAGCAGAGAACGTAACCTGGGGCGCCAGCTGTCTTCGTGATCACAGGCATCCTCCCTCCAACTCTCCAACGGCCCCAGAGGGGGCCCAAGAGGGGGAACACGAACCGACAATTCGAGCCTTCCGCCCAAAGAGGATCCCAGGAGGCCCCAAGAGACCTCCATCATCATCATCATCATCATCATCATCATCATCGTCATCACCATCATCGTCAACATCAGCATCATCATCACCATCAGCAGCATCATCATAGTCGTCGTCGTCATCGTCATCATCAAATCCATATTCATATTGACCATCATCGTCATCATCACCGTTATCACTGGTATAATCATCATGACCAGCATAATCATCATGAGCATCATCAGCATCATCGTCATCGTCGTCTTCATCATCCTCATCATCACGATCATCATCACAATCATAGTATCGTCATCGTCATCATCATCTTCATCAGCATCATCATCGTCGTCATCGTCATCATCGTCGTCGACATAATCATAACCATCATCATCATCACCGTCATCAGCATCACCATCATCATCATCGTCATCGTCATCGTCATCGTCATCATCATCATCATCGTCGTCGTCAGCATTGTCATCATCGTTGCCCTTCTCCTCTTCCTCCTCCTCCCCCTCCTCATCATCATAAGCACCACCAACAGCACCACCGCCATCATCATCATCACCACCATCCTCATCATCATCATCATCATCATCATTATCATCATCGTCGTCATCATCATCATCCTCATCAGCATCATCGCCACCATCATTATCATCATCATCCGCGTCATCGTCGTCGTCTTCATCATCATCATCATCATCGTCATGGTCATTGTCATCATCTTCGTCATCATCATCATCATCATCATTATCGTCGTCGTCGTCGTCATCGGTATCATCATCAGGGTGGCGGGGTAGAAGGGAGGATGAGGATGAGGAGGAGGAGAAGAAACAGCATCAGCGAGGAGGAGGAGGAGCAACAGCAGCAGGGAGGAGCAACAGCAACAGGGAGGAAATAGAAGAGGGATCCTCATCCTCCTCCTCCTCCTCCTCCTCCCCCGCCTCCCGTAGGGGCTCGCAGTCCCCCGGCTCTTCTGTGCCGAGTGGCCTGAAGCTACGCACCCTTCTCGGACAGTCGGGAGAAGCAGGAAGAGGAGGAGCATGAGGAGCTGCGCCACAGCAGCAAAAGGAGGGGGAGGACGATGATGAGGAGCAGCAGAGGAGCAGGAAGATGAGGAGCAGCAGCATGGGGATGAGGAGAAGCAGCAGCAGCAGCAACAGCAGCAGCAGCAGCAGCAGCAGCTCATCATCATCATCATCATCATCATCATCATCATCATCATCATCATCATCATCATCATCATCATCATCATCATCATCATCATCATCATCATCATAATCATCATCATCACCATCATCATCATCATCGTCATCGTCATCACCATCATCACCACCACCATCACCATCACCATCACCATCATCAGCAGCAGCATCATCATCAGCATCATCATCATCATCATCATCATCATCATCATTACCGTCGTCCTCGTCATCGGTATCATCATCAGGGTGGCGGGGTAGAAGGGAGGAAGAGGATGAGGAGGAGAAGAAACAGCAGCAGTGAGGAGGAGGAGGAGGAGCAACAGCAGCAGGGAGGAGCAACAGCAGCAGGGAGGAAATAGAAGAGGGATCCTCCTCCTCCTCCTCCTCCTCCTCCTCCTCCTCCTCCTCCTCCTCCTCCCCCGCCTCCCGTAGGGGCTCGCAGTCCCGGCTCTTCTGTGCCGAGTGGCCTGAAACTGCGCACCCTTCTCGGACACTAGGGAGGAGCAGGAAGAGGAGGAGTATGAGGAGCTGCGCCAGAGCAGCAAGAGGAGGAGGAGGAAGATGAGGAGCAGCAGAGGAGCAGGAAGATGAGGAGCAGCAGCATGGGGATGAGGAGAAGTAGCAGCAGCAGCAGCATCAGCTCATCATCATCATCATCATCATCATCATAATCATCACCATCACCATCACCATCATGATCATGATCATCATCACCATCGTCATTACCATAACCAACCGCATCATGAACTTCATCGTCGTCGTCAGCATCATCCTCCCCTCTCCGCATGCCCTCTCGCCGCCTCCTAATCTTTCTTTTGTATGTGCAGAGGGTCCCCAGTGCAAGCGGCCTCAACCACAGCGCGTTGCCCAAGAACGCAGGGGAAACCAAGGACACACAGAAACACCACAACTGTTGCGCGCACCGGCACGCCACGAACGCTACGTGACAACGGAGGGCCGCGTGTCTAAGGACGAAACAGAGCCAAAAAAGCAAAAAACAAAAAAAAAAAAAAAAAAAAAAAAATGCGTTAGTTTCCCCTAGTTAGGGACACTGAAAATAAGGCAGTTTTCGTCGTGCCGAGGACGCAATCGTTCCGCCCCGGCTTTTAACCTGCGGGCGCACGCCAGATTGAGCGCGCACTTGACTTCATCGGAAGAGGCCAGCCCAAACTGATTACGGCTGTTATGCACGATTACAGCTTGGCACCTCCCCTCCGTCAAGTGTAGCAGTTTTACGTCATGCCTGGGACGGCGATGCATATGCCGATGCCGATGCCGATGCTGGGGGTCTTCTGACCCGGGTCAATCCAGACGCGGGTCAGCAGGAAACCAAAAACTGCAATGCAGGAAAAACAATGCAACGCAGATCTTCGCAAACCCGGGTCAGTAAATATGTGTGCGGCCGCCTCGCGGCCACGAGCGGCTCCCTAACCCGGGTCAGCCAGAGGGGGTCTTCGCAGGATCCTGCAGGATCTGGCGCCCTGGCTGACCCCCGTCTGCATTGACCCCCGTCTCAGGGCTCCCGACTGACGCTGTCGTCGTCGTCGCCGGCGCCCGTGCCGCCGTCGTCGTCGTCGTCGTCGTCGTCGTCGTCTCGTCGTCGTCGTCGTCGGTGTCGTCCACAGGGGGGCCACCACCTCCACAGGGGGAGGGCCACCACGCAACGCCAACAGGATCGCGCGGGGGGGGGGGACCCGATGGTATTAGCATTGGGGGGGGGGCCCAAGCCCTGGACCATATATTCTCTACTCCTCCTCTTTCCCCCTCTCCTCCTCCTCTCTCCTCCTCGTTCCCCCTCCCCCTCCTCCTCCCTGCTCCTCCTCTTTCCTCCTGTATCCTCCTCCTCCTCATCTCTCCTCCTCCTCCTCCTCCTCCTCCTCCTCCTCCTCCTCCTCCTCCTCCTCCTCCTCCTCCTCCTCCTCCTCTCTCCTCTCTCCTCCCCTCCTCCTCCTCCTCCTCCTCCTCCTCCTCCTCCTCCTCCTCTCCTCCTCTCCTCTCTCTCCTCCTCCTCCTCCTCCTCCTCCTCCTCCTCCTCCTCCTCCTCCTCCTCCTCATCCTTCTCCGTCTCCCCATAGGCGCGATACTTCAAACATGCGCGTATCTGCTATGCAGTGCTATGCTATGATCTGCGATGCTACGCAATGCTATGCCTCAAAAACCAATTCATTGCCATGCTATGATATGACATGCGATGCTATGCGATGATATGACGTGCTATGCAGTACAATGCGATGCTATGATGCAATGTTATGCAGTGCTTTGCTCTGCCATGGCTACGCAATGCTATGCTGTAATATGCTATGCAGTGCCATGCTATGATACGCTATGAAGTGCGATGGAGGAGGCGGCCACTACCTTGAGTACCATTGAGGTCTGCCCAGGCGGAGGGCGGAGGAAAGGTGGCGGAAGGACGGCGGAAGGGCGGCGGAAGGGTGGCGGAAGGGCGGCGGAAGCGCGGCGGAAGGGCGCGGCGGAAGTGCGGCGGCAGGGCGGAAGGGCGGCGGAAGGGCGGCGGAAAGGTTGCGGAAGGACAGCGGAAATGGCGGCGGAGGGTGGGTGAAGGGCGGCGGAAGGGCGGCGGAAGGGTGGCGGAAGGGTGGCGCAACGACGGCGGAAAGGCGGAAAGGCGGCGGGGGGCGGCGGAAAAACGTTGGAAAGACGGCGGGCTTCCCGAGCCGTCACGGAAGGATTTCCATGGAATTCTTGCAAATCCTGGAAATGGAAAGACCAGAATCCAGAAATTGAGGAAAAGCCTAGACGCCAGGAACCCAGGAATCGTTGAAACTCGAAAATTTCCTGGGACCCATAGAAATCAAAGAATCGATAGAAGCCCCGAACTGTAGGAAATCTGAAATCCAGGAACGCGGCATGCGGAATCCAGGACTTTAGAAATCTCAAGAATCCAGAGAAACCTCGTAGTAATTCTTTAGGAATCCTTCGGAATCTCCTCGGAATCCGAATGGGTCCTTAGGAATCCCGTCGGAATCCTTCGGATCCCCAGGAATCTGTAGGAATCCCTCGGGGATCCCGACGACCCCCTGAGGAACCTTCGGAATCCTCACGGCCCCCTGAGGAACCGCTGGGAATCCTGAGGGTTCCCTTAGGAATCATCGGGGATCCTTTGGAACCCGCAGGATACCCCTCAGGAGTATCTGAGAATTCTTGGGGGTCCGGAGGGGCGGGTGCGAAACGGTGTACATAGTATGGTATTCCAATGCCCTGCCCGCTCTGTCGGGGCCTCCCTTGTCCCCCTTTTTCCTATCCATTTTCTCTCCCTTTCCCCTCCCTTTTTCAATTTTCCATCGCTTTTCCTCCCCATGTCCTTCCATTTTCCCTCCCTGTTTTCTTTCCGTCCCCTATCCTATCCCTCCTTTTTTCCCTCCCATTGTCCTTCCCTTTTTCCCTGCCTTTTCCGTCCCTTTTCCTTTCCTTTTTCTTTATATGTTATATTCCTTTTAACTTCCTTATCCCTCCCGTTGTTTATTTCTTTTCCCTCCCGTTTCCTCCCCAATCCTTCCATTTTCTATCCTTTTTCGTACATGTTCCCTCCCGTTTCCCTTCCTTGTCCGTCCTTTCCCTACCGTTTTCCCTTCCTTTTCCTTCCTTTCCCTACCGTTTTCCCTGCCATTTTCCCTTCCTTTTCCCTTTTCCCTCTCTTTCCCGTTACTTGTTCCATATCTGTTCCCTTCCTTTTCCTCCCCTGTCCTTCCCGCCCTTTTCCCTGCCTTTTCCTTCCGTTTCCCTCCCTTCCCCCCCCTATCCTTCCCTTTTCTTTCCCTTTCCCCCCCCCCCTATCCTTCCCTTTTCCTTCCCTTTTCCTTCCCTGTTCCCTCCCTTTTTCTTTCCTTTTCCTTTCCCTCCCTTTTTCTTTTCATTTCCCTCCCTTTTCCCCCCTTTTCCCTCCCCTTCCTTCCCTTTTCCCCCCTGTCCTTGCCCTTTCCCATAATTTGGTCCATCCCTTTGTCCATCCTTTTTTCCCTTTCTTTTCCCTCCTTTTTCCCTCCCTTTTCCTTCCCTTTCCCTCCCTTTTTCGACCTCTTTTCCCTCCCTTGTTCCCTGTCTTTTCCCTCCCTTTACCCTCCCTGTTTCCCTCTCTTTTCCCTCCCTGTTTCCCTCTCTTTTCCCTCCCTTTTCCTTCCCTTTTTCTTTCCTTTTTCCAACCCTTTTCCTTCCCTGTCCTTCCCCTTTGCAACCCTCAATTTTCGCTTTTTCCCGGGCAGAATGAAGAGCAGGGGCGGCCCGCGGAATCAATTAACTCCGGAGTTAAGTGATTTTGCGGCCGGGTGGAAGCAGCACTCATAGAGTGACTTAACTGCGGAGGTAAGTCGTCGTGAAGGTGGTATGAATACAAAATGAGAAAATCACGTAACTTCGGAGTTAAGTGATAATTACCTTCCTGGTTTCAGTGTTTTTCTGGCTGAGGGCTCGTCGAGGCAGGCGTCGATGCGGTCGTCGGTGCTGACGTCGCTGTTGGGGTCGATGCGGGCCGTGGCGCAGGCGTGGGTGTCGACGTGGCGGACATGATACGGCGTGGCATGGCGGCCCCAATAGCCGTGGGTGTGCCTGATGGCGACGATCTCGTCGTCGATGCCGCCGTCGGTGCCGACGATACTGAGGCCGACCCTGTCGTCAATGCTGGCGTCGGTGCGGACGTGAGCGCGGGAGCCACGGCCGTGTATGCCGCCGTGGATGCAGTCATGGGTGCTGTCGTGGATACCGCTGTGGAGGCCGTTTGGGGTGCTGCCGTAGATGCCGACGTGGGTGCCAACGTTGGTGCCGCCGCCGGCGGGTCTGCCACTGCTGACGTCGAAGGCGGTCGCCCGAAAGCTGTCGCTGCCGATGCAAACGTCGGCGCTGGCGTCGAGGCTGGCTGCAACTCTGGCGTGGGTATCGACGTAGGCGCAGGCGTGGGTGCTGACGATGGCAGTGGTGTCGTAGGGACTGTCGTCAGGACTGGCCTCGATGGAGACGTCGGGGGGTGGCGTCAATGCTGGCTGCAACTCTGGCGTGGGTAGCGGCGTGGGCGCAGGCGTGGGTGTTGACGCTGACGGTGCTGGCGTAGGAGCTGTCGTCGGTGCTGGCCTCGATGCTGACGTCGGAGCTGACGTCGACACTGGCTGCATCTCTGGCGTGGGTACCGGCGTGGACGCAGGCGTCGGGGCTGACGCTGGCGGTGTTGTCGTATGAGCTGTCGTCGGTGCTGGTCTCGATGCAGACGCCGGAGCTGGCGTCGATGCTGGCTGCAACTCTGACGTGGGTACCGGCGTAGGCACAGACGTGGGTGCTGACTCTGGCGGTGCTGGCGTAGTAGGTGTCGTCGGTGCTGGCCTCGATGCAGACGTCGGAGCTGGCGTCGATGCTGGCTGCAACTCTGGCGTGGGTAGCGGCGTAGGCGAGGGTGCTGACGCTGACGGTGCTGGCGTAGGAGCTGTCGTCAGTGCTGGCCTCGATGCAGACGTCGGAGCTGGCTTCGATGCTGGCTGCAACTCTGGCGTGGTTACCGGCGTAGGCGCAGGCGTGGGTGCTGACGCTGGCGGTGCTGGCGTAGGAACTGTTGTCGGTGCTGGCCTCGATGCAGACGTCGGAGCTGGCGTCGATGCTGACTGCAACTCTGGCGTGGGTACCGGCGTGGGCGCATGCGTGGGTGCTGCCGCTGGCGGTGCTGGTGTAGTAGCTGTCGTCGGTGCTGGCCTCGATGCGGACGTCGGAGCTGGCGTCGGAGCTGGCTGCAGCTCTGGTATGGGTACCGGCGCAGGTGTGGGTGCAGTCGCTGGCGGCGCTGGCGTAGGAGCTGTCGTCGGTACTGGCCTCGATGCAGACGTCGAACCTGGCGTCGATGCTGGCTGCAACTCTGACGTGGGTACCGGCGTAGGCGCAGGCGGTGCTGGCCTCGATGTCGACGACGACGCAGCCACAGGCAACCAGTGAACGTCACCATCGTCGTCGTAACCGTCCCCATCGCCGTCGAAGATGAATGCAGACGCCGGAGCTGGCGTCGATGCTGGCTGCAACTCTGACGTGGGTACCGGCGTAGGCACAGGCGTGGGTGCTGACTCTGGCGGTGCTGGCGTAGTAGGTGTCGTCGGTGCTGGCCTCGATGCAGACGTCGGAGCTGGCGTCGATGCTGGCTGCAACTCTGGCGTGGGTAGCGGCGTAGGCGAGGGTGCTGACGCTGACGGTGCTGGCGTAGGAGCTGTCGTCAGTGCTGGCCTCGATGCAGACGTCGGAGCTGGCTTCGATGCTGGCTGCAACTCTGGCGTGGTTACCGGCGTAGGCGCAGGCGTGGGTGCTGACGCTGGCGGTGCTGGCGTAGGAACTGTTGTCGGTGCTGGCCTCGATGCAGACGTCGGAGCTGGCGTCGATGCTGACTGCAACTCTGGCGTGGGTACCGGCGTGGGCGCATGCGTGGGTGCTGCCGCTGGCGGTGCTGGTGTAGTAGCTGTCGTCGGTGCTGGCCTCGATGCGGACGTCGGAGCTGGCGTCGGAGCTGGCTGCAGCTCTGGTATGGGTACCGGCGCAGGTGTGGGTGCAGTCGCTGGCGGTGCTGGCGTAGGAGCTGTCGTCGGTACTGGCCTCGATGCAGACGTCGAACCTGGCGTCGATGCTGGCTGCAACTCTGACGTGGGTACCGGCGTAGGCGCAGGCGGTGCTGGCCTCGATGTCGACGACGACGCAGCCACAGGCAACCAGTGAACGTCACCATCGTCGTCGTAACCGTCCCCATCGCCGTCGAAGATGAATGCAGACGTCGGAGCTGGCGTCGGAGCTGGCTGCAGCTCTGGCGCGGGTACAGGCGCAGGCGCAGGCGTGGGTGTTGACGCTGGTGGTGTTGGCGTAGGAGCTGTCGTCGGTACTGGCCTCGATGCAGACGTCTGCGCTGGCGTCGAGGCTGGTTGCAACTCTGGCGTGGGTATCGCCGTAGGCGCAGGCGTGGGTGCTACCGCTGGCAGTGGTGTCGTAGGAACTGTCGTTAGTAGTGGCCTTGACGGAGACGTCGGAGCTGGCGTCGGTACTGGCTGCAACTCTGGCGTGGGTAGCGGCATGGGTGCAGGCGTGGGTGTTGACGCTGGCTGTGCTGGCGTAGGAGCTGCACGGACAAGGCCATAACCTGGGCTTGGTCCCGAAATTCTGGATTTCGGACCAAAAGTCTGGTTCTGGACCCCACGGGGCCCTCCTGGCGCAGACGTCGGAGCTGGCGTCGCTGCTGGCTGCAACTCTGACGTGGGTAGCGGCGTAGGCGCAGGCGTGGGTGCTGCCGCTGGCGGTGCTGTCGCAGGAGCTGTCGTCGGTGCTGGCCTCGATGCAGACGTCGGAGCTGGCGTCGACGCTGGCTGCAACTCTGGCGTGGGTACGGGCGTAGGCGCAGGCGTAGGTGCTGACGCTGGCGGTGCTGGCGTAGGAGCTGTCATCGGTGCTGGTCTCGATGGAGACGTCGGAGCTGGCGTCGATGCGGCCTGCAACTCTGGCGTAGGTACCGGCGTAGGCGCAGGCGTGGGTGTTGACGCTGGCGGTGCTGTCGTAGGGGCTGGCGTCGGTGCTGGCCTCGATACGGACGTCGGAGCTGGCGTCGAAGCTGGCTGCAACTCTGAGGGACGATGATGCCGAGGAGAGGTCTGTAGGTCACCAGGCTTCGGCGGGCCTGAAGGCGCCGCCGAGCGAGTGGCCATACAGGGAGCGCAGGAGTGGCTGATTGTGGTGCTGACGTCTCTTGCGGCCGTCGGAGCTGTCGCTGGCAGTACTGGCGTCGCTGCCGTCGATGCTGACGTCGGAGCCGCCGCTGGCAGTGGTGGCGTCGCTGCCGTCGATGCTACCGTCGGAGCCGGCGATGCTATCGATGCCGCCGTCGGAGTCTGTGAAACTGCGGGCGGAGCCGTCGTCGCTGCCGTCGATGCGGCCGTCGGAGCCGACGATGCTAACGATGCTGACGTCGGAGCCGGCGGTGCTAACGATGCTGCCATCGTAGCTGACGATGCTAGCGATGCTAGCGGTGCTGCCGTCGGAGCCGTCCTCGCCGCCGTCGATGCTGCCGTCGGGGTCGGCGAAACTGTGGTCGTTTCTGCCGTCGGTGGGAGCGTCGATGCTGACCTCGGCGCCGGCGCCGGTACTGCGTCGTCAAGGTCGTCGTGGTCGTCGTCGTCTCCTCCTCCTCCTGCGGGGCGGGGTGAGGGAGGGGGCGAGGATGGTGCCGAATCCGTACCCCTCGCTGGCGTCGAGGCTGACTGCAGTGCCGTCGTCAGAGCTGGCGTCGATGCTGTCTGCGGAGCTGGGGTTTGGTCCGTCGTGGACGTGGGCGTGGAGGCTGCCGAGGACGATGCTGACGTCGATGTTGACGTCGATGGGGCCATAGGCACAGACGCTGGTGTCGGCAAGGCGGACGGGTCATGGCATGACAGGACGGCCCCTCTAGCGCCAGGTGCACCTGAAGGCAGCACCCTCGCCAACGGCCCTGGGCGAGGCGTCAGGACAGAGGATGTTGAAAGGCCCGTCGAGGCTGGCGTCGATGCGGTCGGCAGTGCTGGTGGCGATGCTGAGGTCGATGCAAGGACGAGCATGACGACGGCCGAGATGGTGGCCCGTTTGGGGCGGGCCAGGCCCGCCGTGCCCTTGAAGCCGCAGGCGGAGCCGAGGACGCCGAAGAACGCGTAGCCGACCTTGACGGCCCTTGTGGGGCGGGCCGGGCCCGCCGTGCCGGCGGAGTCGACGATGTGCTTGACGACGCTCCTGGTGCCCTTGCCGGTGGTACGCAAGACCGTACCGACGGTGCCGAGAGCGATGCCGAAGGTGGAGCCGAGGCCGTACCCGAAGTTCAGCAAGATAATGCCGACGAAGTTGAGAGCGGTGCCTGCGGTGCCGCGGGAGCGCTCTCGGGGGGAGGTTGGGGGCCGACTGCTTGTCACGCACGGCGCGACGACGGCAGGCGTGGGAACAGCCCGACCGCACTCAGCACCGCCACCCTCAGCAGTCGGGAGCCCCCCCCCCCCTGAAGCGGTCTGCACTGCACATTGGCAAGTCACGTGCCCATTTGCGGGTATGATCATAATTCAAATAGTATTTCTCTGCGGTCCATGCTTTGGATCCAAATTGAATCTCAAAACGTAAGTGCGATTGTGTTTTATCAACCACAATTCTGTCCGCGCCAGTGTGCACCTCAATGATTTGTTTCATCCTTATCATAGGTGAATCCACCAACAACTCCGACGTCCAGCGGTATATGCGGCGGTCATGACTGTCGCATACACTTTGAATCCTCCTCTGGGTCGTAGTCGGGGTGGTTGAGGAAGTCTTCTGGCGGGTCAATAACGTTGTCGAGTATGCTCGCATCAACGTGCTCATCTGCTTGGATCTCTGCTGATAGATCTGCTCTCATATTGTCATGTGCCGCTTTTTCCTGCGGTAAGCGGTATGTTTGATATATCCACGATAACGGCAACCAAAGGTTCATCAGATGAGCCTGCAGTTTGGTGAGGTCCATCGTCCGCAGGAGCGGTATCTTCGGCAGGTGTGGCCACCAGCTCTTCGGGATCGGGTGTCCGAGGAGCGGGGCGTCTGGTCGGTGTACGTGGAATGCGTGGCCTATAAATGCTCGGCATACCAAGATATGGCATACTGCCATCTGTTTTGTGCTGAAGTATTTTATCACGGCATGAGGATGGTCCTTCCAACACAATATTCATATATGTCGGGTCAATGGCATATTCGTCGATACGAACTGGTAATGCAAAGACAACGCCCTTGAGAGGCATGCTTTTGTCATTGTACCATATGTTTACCCATCGTAAACCGTAGTTGAGAATAGGTATCTGTACCGCGAAGAACTTGTCAAAGACTCCGAAATGAATGATTGGGCCATATATGTGGCCCTTATTCATGGGGACCTTGGTATTGTGATTGCCCTTGGGGTAGTGATTGTCACAATGATAACACTTGATAGATCCCCAATTCTAAATGATAATGAAGCCACCCATGCGAACATCATTAAATGCAGGCCGACGATCCCAATCTTTTTGTGTAATCTTTGATGTAATAGGTCGAAGAGCCTCTCGGCAGTATGACAGGGCAATTAACCATTCTTTATCATCTGCTTTGTGATTGGTGTCCGCAATCATAGCACGGACCATTTGTTCATCCAAGGCATCGGCTCCAGATGTGCGGCTAGCAGGGGTTGCCCCCAGCTGAGCCGAAGGTGCTGATGCTGACGTTGTCCGTGGCTGCTCCGTGTCCTGATCCGTGTCAGCAGGTGTAATCCCAGGAGGGTCGTCGATGAACTCTCCAGGAAGATAGGCGCAAATATCGTACTTGCTCAATGGCGGTCTCGCGGCCAATGGCGGGTAGTCCCATGTGGGGCCGTCCGGCCATATCTGCTGGCCGTGCATGTGATGTGGTTTGAGGCGGCGAATTGCGATAACTGCCACAGCTGGAACCACGTCCTCTGTCATGATAGCGCCTTGAGCGCCCAGCCAAAATCTGCAACCAGCTTTGGCGATCTCCATATTGATCACTAGTTCGACCTCGTTCTTGTAGTGATTGAACTTATATGACTCTACTGAGGTGTGGGGATTCTTCTGGACATTGTCTAAATATGTGCTGGAACTGAAGAATGCCTCCGCGCGCTGTGATGGTTTATGATGCTTGACTCTCCGAGAAGATGGATCGACGTAGCCTGGAATGATCCCTGTCTTCAAGATGTTGCGCCAAGCACGGAGTGCTGTGCCGTGGTGGAGGTATTTCACGTCTGTCCATTGTAGGCTCTCCCAGCCCATATTCCATGGTTTGGAAAGTGGGTTAACGCAACTGTGACCTCCAACACATCGAATGGCAAGGACGCTGTTCCAATCGAAACAGCTGGGGTCACCTCCCTCGGGGATTGGTTTGGCGTATATATCGATTCTATTTTTTCTGCGGATCAATACGTTTCTGGAACGCACGAATGATGAAGATCGGGTAATAATCGTTCCAATCGGGATGCCCATCTTTTTCACCATCTTTCTTGAAGTGCGAGACGGCAGCGTCCATAGACGGTCCGTTGTGGTCATTGCGATCTTTGAATTTCCATTGAACCATTTCCTGAAAGGATGTCCAATTACTTGGAATATTCCATTCACGATCTGCTGTCTTCGTCCAAATGTTGATACATCTATCGTGAAATTGATTGATATGGAACTTTTTCTAGTGAATCTCGTGGCGTAACATGGTCGTGCTGTCTTTGCTCATGTATTTGGTTGCTCCCAGCCATTCATCATCAAATAACTCGGGACCATAACGTACGTCGTCGTAATGTGGTAACGATATCCACTTCCGTTCTGGAAAGCAACCAGACTGTGCAATATCAGGCGCGCGAGCAATCACACAATCATCGTGTAACAGTTGCTCGTACCAGTCATTGTTTTGCAGGCAGGCGAATCCATTGATCGCGGATGTACCCCGCAATACTGGACATACGTGCGGATGGTCGTCCTTGATGCCCGCTTGCAGCTTCCACTCTCGAATAGTGCATGCGTCATCGAACATCCCGACCTGGCTGATGTCCTCATACATGGAACGCTCGCAGCTGTCCTGCCATGATAATGAATTCATCTCGTGTGGAGAAGATTCCTCTTCGGCAGGAGTTGCCTCCAGCTCCATGGCCTCTAGGTCAGTGCCGTCGTCAGGGATCGGTACCGCCTCAGCTTTTGGGAGCTGATCTGCTGGCTACTGGTCTGCTGTTGGTCCAGGAGTTGATGACTTTGGCACGGCTATCGATTGCGGGCCAGGTTGCAAAGGCTCAGGCAATGGGCCTGGTGGGGCTGGCTGTTCCGCATCAGCCGCCGCACGCCACACGGACGTCGGAACATCAGGATCATATCCCAATGCCACGCGATCTAGTGCATTCTGTCTGAAGAATGTTTTGCACGCTATGATGGTCCGCTCGTTCTCGACAACAGGGCCGATGCAGTGAGATGTCAACCTGTTGTTTTCCGCAGTGAGTCGTGATTTGGTCGCGTTATCATCTCCATCCAAGTCGGTAATCTGTTGTAGAAACTGCTCGAACACAACCCAAGTAACTGGATGTGCATCTTCAACCGCTTTAATGATCTTGGGGTGGAGGAGCTCTTGTTTCTCGACTGAATCCCAGGATGCCCAAGCCCCAGGGTAGTCGTTCATCAAAAGTAAGAGGTACTTGAATTTGTTCGTCGTATGCTGGACCAAATGGATCATTTTCAGGGATAGCCTTGTTTGGCTCGCGAGGATCATGTGCTGGTGTTCATATCGGCATTCCAGGAATGGGTTCCGTTGTGTCGCCTGCGTCAGCAGGCAGTGATGCCGGCAGTGTGCCACCGGCACATGATGCCATCCACGCACAATGAGCCATTTCGCTTGCCGTCTGTGTCATCAGCGTCGTGAGGCTGAGATATCTTTCCCATTCATTTGTCACCTTTTCTCTGAAGTCGAGAGCAGCCATGATCTCTTTGGCCTGTGTGCACGCCTGCTCATCCGTGACAGGAATCAGTAATGGCGCCCTGAATGGATATGGTTGAGAGGGCAGTGACTGAATCAAAGCGCAGAAGTTACGATAGCATACTGCGTCGCAAAACTGTGTCGTAAGCATCGCCATGTTATGATTGTTCTGTTTTGCATGCCAAGCCTGCGGGGTAATCCTATCGTACGCTTCAACCCAGTGATCTGATGGAAGAACAGTAATACCACGATTTTGCATAATCCTGATCAGGTCGTTCGTGTGGTAATCAAAGTTCGGGTGTGCGCCCCACTGTGCTGCTTTGCAAGGACCCATGACTGTGGGACAGCGGAAGTACTGCATCACATCGACAAAACGTGATACGTCCACTTGTACGTGTATTGGCATGAGCGTCGGGACGCCACCCTCGCATTCCATGTTCTGGAGCTCATATACGTCAGTAGGTGAACGATTTTGATGTCGACGCATGTCCACGGTGTTCTGTCCGTGGTTGGCGCATGCAATGTCATTCGCGCTCCATACCACCATGGCATTGAGGCCCCTGCAATAATGTCTTTGTTTTACATATGCAGGAAAATCATTGGCCCAGTAGCTCCAGATAGTCTCGTTTAACTCGCGCCACTTTTTGATGGAGGCATTGTCGCTGTGTAACATGAGGCCTCTGGCATCGCGGATCATCTTGATCATGTCGCGCTGCTCGAGGGTGCACTCAAACTGGTTGTTGAGAATAGCTGTGGTACGGGTTTCTTGTGTTTCGAAACGCTGGTTACGCAGTTCCTCCATGCCATAGCGGGTGTCTCCATCAGCCTCTGGCAATCGAACGCAATCTTGGCCTATCGGCGTGTCGTTCTGTCTAAACCATTCTCTATAATTGCCAAAGGAGAATGCCCACATCATGATGTCGTCGCGGATCATGGTCGACAAATGCTCGAGGGTAGCGCCGCCCATGTATTCCGCGCGATTGAGGCACGGCATAAATAGCGGCACAAGGGCAACGTTCGATGCCTTGGCGAGATCTTCTCGCTTCTGTGCATTGTTGAGCTCGTCGATGCCGTAAGTTGGGTACTTCTTGTGTTTTGCACTTTTGGCCCCTCCCTTGGGATGCATAATCCACGTTGAATCAGTGTACAAGTTGGTCCATTTGTATGCGTGCCCTGATGGACCACATGCATGATGCAAGAGTAGTCTCAAGTCTTCTTGTACGAGGGAACACCACCCATTACCTGAAATAAGAATAGAAACCAAACGACCACCACCGAAAACGCTGTGCTTTGCTTGATCCAGCTCGAGTGGGTCAATATCAGGACCAGGGGTAAGGCCAGGGTCGATCTGGTCGGCGGCTTCGCCAAAGAAGTCGTTGCCCTCGTTGTATGGTTGCCAACGATAGGTACTTGTCATATCCCCGTCATGATCTGATATTGCCACCCAGCCTTCTGGATGATCGGATGATGTTGCCACCGTCTTGGAGTATGATCCGATACCTCCGAAGCCTCCGCGCGCCGTCAGCCATGTGGTGAGCTTGCGGCGAAATTTGGTTGTCTGGTTAAGGTCGGGAAATGCTCTCATGTTGGTGATCAAATTATCATCAAAAATGTGGCCGATGTGTCCAGATGTATCTGATGTCCTGGCTACGCCAGGTGGGCGTGTAGGTAACTTGGCCCTTGTACGATCAAGTTTAGGAGCATAGCATGGAGTTATCAATCCATTGCTGTATACATCGGATGGTGCATAAAGACCATTTGAATAGTAGATTTGTGTATCCTGAATGCTGTCCTCGGCATACTGTCCCAGTACTGCACTGCCAATATTGGACCAATCGTTTTGACTTATCATCCACTCCGTTTTCAATATCATCGTCGTAAAGTTTTCTGGTGGGCACTTGCGGTGCGTTCCTGGGATCACCGCGTTCAAATGATCATGCAGACCACGAACACTGTCTTGTACAGACGGATTACGATTGAAGAGACTGGAAAACATACACATAGCCCGCATGAATGACAGCCACGGTGTAGCCGTAAACGTGCTGTAGTCATAGTTGGCGTCGCCGCCGACTGATCCACTCGTGTCATTGATCCAACTCTTGACGTCGGCGGACGCAGAGCGGGTAATTTCTCGAATAGTGGATTCGTCGGGTACGCGGAGATCAAACTCTCCACTGCGATCAGCACGCCGTTGATGTATGTATATGTAACCATCATCAGGATCACGAGGACGGCCAGTTTGAGCGTGGTACGTGAAGCCCACGCGGTCGTCGTCCTTGGCGTTCGAGTCGTACTCAACGTCGTAGCCGATGGGCCAGCCGATGAGGTTGAGCGGCTGTGCCTGATCCATCTCGTGGATGGGGGTATCGGGATTAGAACCGATCCCGCTTATTTTCGCCTCGCACGCGGCGAACAGGATGCCTGTAAGCTTTGTAGCTCGAGTCGTAAAATTGCTGCGGCATGAACGTATAAGTAATGTCCTAAATCTCTCTGCATCTTGCGGAGGCGAGGGAGGATGGCGGGGATGTCTACCGTGCGGGCAACGTGCGCGTGAACGAGGTGTGCGCGACGCAATAGCTGCGGCCGGTACGCCAATGTGGTACATGCATGCGCATATTCCCTCGTGATTGGCTTGTCCCACACACCGAAATCCACATTCTGATCCTACTTCGCCCCATCTTTCTTTTTCTGCAAGTAATATTTTGCATACTTCCGGGCATCCATCCAGTTTTGGAGGCTCCGCAACATGAGGTAAACCATCGGGCCTCCGAGGCCCTCGCAGTGGTTTCCATGGTTTCTTTGGAGGACACTGTATCGGGGTAGCGGGAAAGATGAGCGAGTGTTCCAAAAGATCCCTCCAGAGGTCTGCTTTCTTCGTCTCGAAATGTTTGGTCATCATATCTGCGATCTGCTCCTTTGTACCTACGTATTTGAGCTCGATATGTTCGAGTTGGCATGTCTCGCATATCCAATCCAGGTTGATACGATGAGTACGATGAAGATGACGCTGTGCTGGTGTACGTCCTTTTTGGACAATGTTGATCACGGCCTGGTTATCCTCGAGGACGATAAGACGCACTTTGGGAGAACTAATCTCTTGAGCCGGTTCTGGATCCACGTGCAATACTCTACCCTCATGGGATATTGTACGTCTCTTTGGAGGCGTGTGTAATTCCGTATTTAGCGGTAGTTGCCTACGGCTAGGAGAAGATCCCCGTGTAGGGGGTGCCTTGCGAGGCGATGGCTTACGCTTCTTTTTGGCTGCCAACGTCGAACACATTGCCGGGTCGGCGTGTCGATGGCAGCTCAGGCATGTATTCTTCTCTTTGCATGTTCTGGCAATTCCCACCACGGCTTCCCAGAATGAGAGTAGTGGTAATCCTTCCAGTCGTAGTGCTGAGTCAAGAGCAACGATCTCGGATTCAGTAGATGAGTGTGACACAACCGTTTGTTTCTTGCATACAGCGTTGACTGGGAAGAAGAACGTATTGGGTCCAACAAGCGCGGCGAAAACGCCGGTAGTGGATTTGGATGATGTAATGCAATCAGCGAACGAGGCGTCAGTGAAGAGCATGATGGATAACTTGTCTGGCGAATCACCTATCCATCCGTGCGAACAATGTATGCGCGTTGTTTTGATGTAGCATATCAACCGATGTAGACGTTTATCACACGTAGTATTCCATTTGGTAATTTCTCTGGCCAGCATACATACTGGATGTAAAATATCGAAACGACAGCAACGTGCCAAGTAGAGGATCTTCATTAGTACACTCGCCGCGTCCTGGCCAAGGATGCCCTCGTCGGAATAATCTGAATCATTGAAGGAGGTGTCCTCAATGACAGGAGTTTCGGCGTCAGGTAGGTCATCGTATGTGACTGGTATGGGATCTGTCGTAGTAGATGTCGTGTCGACCGATTTTGCTGGGCTGGATGATCGTGGCCGTGCATTGAGCACACTAGTAGGTCTGGCAACCGACCCGGAGGACGCGGGCGATTTGGATCGCGAAGTCCTCGGCGAGTCGGATCGTTTCCGACGTGACCCTGGTCCCTGGGCGCGCTTGGAGGCGCATTCCAGGGTATGGTAATCCAAGTATCAACTGGATCGATTCGTCCGTCGCCGTATAATAATGCCTGTGTGTAGTCTCCAGGTGCATCACTTTGTTCTCCCGCATATTGTGGCAATAATGCAGTAGCGTCGCAAAGTTTGGAAGCCTCAATATGCGAAGCACTGGAAGCGGCGTCGGCGAATATTGCGGCCAAGCCAGTTTCATCTTTGCCTGTATTGCCTTGAACCACCACTCTGCCCTTGAATTTACGTAGATCAGGTGGAAGTTCCTCGTGTTTGACTGAAGATAGCTCCAAAATATTGAAGAAATGAACTTTCGTCCCAGTGCGGATAGCTTGTGGCTCAATATCAGCTTTTTCTGCAACGGTCTCCAACATCCACGTTTGTTTCTTTTCCAATCTCTCGTATTATTTTCGTAGGGCTTCTTGTGCACGTGGTTCTGCGGCAACTTCTTTCTGACTCAGGCTTCTGGTAACTAGGGCCGGGCGTGACCATGAGGAGTCGGGTATGTTGTCTCTGTGTGCCGGTGTGTAGGTGGTCTCACGTGGCATAGTTGGTATTGCTACCGACTGGGTGAACTGGCGTATGAGCGGGTTCATGGTCCCAAAGTCGGTTCCTTCACTATCCACAAGTACCAAAGCACGTTCTTCTCCAGCGTGCTGTTGTGGTGTTTGGCGGTAGTACAGTACCGTAGTAATGTCACGTGGCCCACCAGGTAGTTTGGCATACAGTATTTCTTTGTTCGTCACGCCTTTGACGTTCTCGTCACGGATGACGTCGCCATTGTCAGTGTCGTATGTAATCCTTCGTTCCACAGTATTCCATGTTGGTCCGCTGGATGCAGTGGTACGGAAATTGTTGACCTGTTTGTCCTGTCTTGTCCACACTCGTAGTGCAGCTCGGTCACGAATCTCACGAGCTCGTTTAACGTCTTCGGCGTATCGATTTCCTTCTTCTGTTGTCCACGAGGTAGGGTTTTCCAATGCTCGGGAAGAATGTGATCAGGACGTGTAGTAGTCTGTATACGTGTCTCGCGGCCGCGGACCACCATTTTGCCATCTGGCGTTATTTTTGGAAGCTCATAGAATCGAACCGTGCCTGTCCATGGCTCGCTTAACTCCCTGTGGTCGTTGGCGCTGACACCATCCCAAACATCGCGAAAGTCACTTTCTCCTTCAAAAGTAGAAGTCGTCTTGAAATCTCGTGTCACGTCGAGTTGATCAACAGGTACAGGTATGTTCATGACGTCGTCCGTCGGGATGAACAATTTCTTGCGTGGAGTACGAATATGTCTGATGACGCAATATCCGCGCTGTTCCCAGTAGTCGGGTTCTGGCGCTGGTGCATCAACTTCAGGGGCCGATGCTTGGATATCAGCGGTGTTGTCTTCCGTTGTCATCATAGACGGGTCATCCCACTCTTTCAGGGTAGGAAAGTGGAGGATCGGGCATTGGTTTGTCGCCCCAGGGGCGAGAGGTAGATGCCTTGACCTCGTCGTGTGCCTCAGGGTTATGATGCCGTAGAGTACCTTCTTTCACCGGGTAGGTGAACCTGCCATCAGGGATGATGATGTCTTTGACTCTGTGCACGTGACACAGTTCCCCATCAGGATTCTTGGCGCATGTAGCCGTGTCCAAGACAAGGTAGTCACCTGACCATCGTCCACCAGAGTGTAAATGGTAACCCATGAATAACCCTTCTCGAGCATTTCCTTTAAACTTCGCAGTCTCGTTGTTAATCTCGGGGCTGAGGCATTTCCAGAAGATCCGAGCACCGAATGGTATGCAGTGCCCGGGAAAGCTTTCACCAAAGCGTCTTTCATGAGCTGTCTTATCGGCATGCTCCTCATTGAGGGCAGCAACGCCAGTGGATGCATGCACAACATTATGTCCACAGCAAAAGGCTTGCATGGCCTCTTTCCACCATTCGTGTCCCAGACCAGACATATGTAACACAGCTCTCGTACCGAGAATGACAATCTTGACGATGCGCTCGATCAATCCATTCGTTTGCGGACGATGCGGCGTACTCGTAACGTGTCTCCATCCCAGTTGGCGGCAAGCCTTCTGAAGCTCTCCAGAGTTGTCTGTATAGATATGCTTCACCTCATCGTTCGCGGCGATGAACTGTTGAAAGGATGCCTTTGTGGTAGCTGCGTCTTTGTGTAGTGCTGGGTACGCCATAAAGATGCCGGTGTATCTGTCTAGGACAACAAGTGCATGCTTGTCGCCGTGCTTGTCTGCGGCATCGTCTTTGGCCAGGGCGATATGGTCGGCAGTTAAAGCCTCACCAAACTTCTTCGGGACACAAGCTTCGTAGGCTTTGTCCTCGTCGGTGGGGTCTGCCGGTGGATGTGGTTTGCGCTGTCGTCGACACGGAGCATTCTGCGCCATCGTGCGAGAACAAATCTCACAGCCAGGGTGTTTTGGACTGTGAGTCATGTAGTGCATCGGGTCAATCGGTTTCTTCTGTCTGTTTGGAAGAACGCGATCATTGTCGTGGTGCATTCGTGTGAGCGTCTCCGTCAGTATGTCGTTATCTTCTTGAGCTGAGAACACTGCGTCTGAGACGTAGGCGAGTCGGTGGGTGTGTCCACGTTAGGCTCGTCTTTGTTTGTGTCGGGAGGTTATTCGACCGTGGTGGTCCGTGCTCCTCCTCCCTCTCCGACATGTGGTCTCTTGGGGCAGGTCCTTATGTGGGGCCGTAGCTCATCTGCAGTTGTTGACTGCTCTGTAGTTTTGCAGCACCAGCAAATTTGTCGTTGCAGCGGTCGGATGAACGCTTGCGCTGACGACGTCGGGGTGCTGACGAAGTGCATAGACGTGGTGGTGGTATCAGTGTCAGGTCGTCGAGTCGTAATTCTGAAACTCTATTGTTGACTGGAATATTATACCGTTGGCCCCCCGGATCCTGAAGTAAGTAGCCCAGCTCGGGATCCCAAAGCTGTCGAAAGCCATCAACCTCAATCAGTTTCCCAACTGATAGTAAAGATGGACAGTCTGGCAAAGCAAGGGCTGAACTGTGTAAGCCAACCTCGGGTAGCTGTATGTCGCAGTGCTCGTTGACAATACGATCACCATTGGCGGTTTCCAGAATATGCTCTTCGCGAATAGATATGCGATCCGACTCGGTCTGCGTGAGGTCTTGTTTACCCTGAATATGATGCGCAGAACCACTGTCGAGAACCCAAGATCGTGTCAGTGCAACGGTCGAGCGTGGTGGGTCGACTTGCATCGTCGTCGTCTTCGTCTGGGCTGTCTTAGATGACTGCTTGACAGCGTCATCGAATCGTCGGGTCGCAGTTGGTGTGACCACCGACTCCTTGCTGTGTCGGTAGTCATATAGATCATTGTACCATAGCCGTGCCTCTTTTGGACATTCTCGTAGAACGTCTGCACTATGATCCCACCATCGTTGTGGTAACGGGTCTGGTACATTGACAATGCCACCCTCGTTCGGCATCTCCTTCCACTTGTCCAATCTGGCCCTGCCGGATACGGTATGTGGGTAGTATTCCACATTACGTGTGTCGAATCGTATCCGACGGCGTGCTTTGGTAGATGTCGTAGTGACCTTAGTGTTGGCCACGAAGGTCTTGCCACGAATGACGTAACTGCGGTCGGAACGGCGTGACCGTCGATAGTTGGCAGGGGAACGTCCTCTGGCGTGGGGAGAACCACGGGACGAACCACGGCTCGGGGAACGTCTGCCACGTCCTTTGTCACTACCAAATGATATATCACGGCCGCGCGGGCTGCCGCGTCCGCCGCCACGGTTGTCTCGTCCTCGGGAGGTGGATCTCGAAGATCTGTCGTATCGATTTCTCGATTGACTGCGAGAATCTATGGACCTCCTGGATGTTGAACGAGATCGGTCGCATTGGCGTCGGTTGTCACGTCCATGGCGCGAGTCGCTGGCGTAGCGGAACCCCCCGCGTTGTGAAGAACGCTGGCTTCCTGATCCGCGGGATGGTGATCGGCCACGAATATCCTGACTGGAGGTCCGTGGTCGACTCGGGCTTCGCTCGGGAGTCTTCGCACCAGGTGTAAGATGAGCGTATTTGCATTTGTCGCCCTTGGGGCACTTATTCTGTGCGAAATCTTTACACTGTGCGACGCGTGGAAAGTTGCACTTGTCGCCTCTGGTACATGTGTTGCGCTTGGCGAACTCGAAGCAAAATGGTTTCGATGCTGGCTTCTTGGGATTCGCAGGAGTTGACACGCTGCGGCGGGAGTTGCCACCAGCTGTCGATGCTCTGGAAGATTTGATGTTCTTCCAATCCCTGGAATATGTATGCAAAGCCTTGCACCGTTCACCATTGCGACAATTGCCTTTCTTCCAGGCAGCGCACACATTGACTTGAGAACGTGTCTCATGGTTGTACCGTAACTTATTCCGATTATTCTCCGATTGTTCGAGCTCCAGTACGTCCAGGACGCGCTGTCGGAGCCAATCATAGGTACGATTCGGGTCGCTGATCTTCATGCGCTGGTACTCGTACATGTCTTGTTTCATCCAGGCATGTCTCCGAATCTGTGTACGAAACAGAGATTCCAAGATATTTGGATCGGGTGCTTCTCGGCACTCCAAGAGTAAAGCGTCCCAGTCAGTGATAAAACGTTGCAAATATTCATCTCTCATCCTCAGTTCTTTAAGGCGCTCGAAGTCGTGCAGGTCGTCATCAACCTCTGTCACTTTGTAGAACTGTAGAATGTGCCAGTAGATCTGGCGTCCTTTGAGCATGCGTCCTGCTTTGTGCTCTCTGGTTTCGATGGGCCTGATTTGGTAGCGCAAGTCTGAGGATAAGATGTCGCTCAGAGCGGTAGCGAGTTTGCAATCGATGCTCTCAAATTCTCCACTGTCTTGTAAGTCCTCGAAGGTACACTCGGGCTGTTCAGCCACGCATAGGAAGGCATCTGCTTTGGATGGTCGCCCTGAGGCGGCCCCAAAGTTCTTCCGTACCTTTTGCTGCCACTCGAGCAGCTGCGTGATCTTGGGCAAGACAGGGACTCGGACGGTGTCTGACTCCTTGATAGGAGTTGTAGTATGGACCGAAACCGCAGACAGTGGTTGCGAGGGTATCGGTACACCGTCAGTAGTCGGTTCTATGCGCACGGGAGACACATGGCGCGTCTGTGCAGAAGCTGCCGCAGAGGCTGCTCCTGGTGACGTACGTCGTTGTTGTCCTGCAGAAGCTTGTGGCGCTTCAGCGGACGCTGCCGTCGGCCTGTGCAGGTCGGTTGCAGGTCGAAGGTGGAGACTGGTGTCGTTGGTGTGGTCGATCAGCTGATTCGTCCAGCTCGTCATGTCTTCGTGTATTTGGGCCACCTTTTGGCGTGTGTACTCATCAGTATCCCGAGAACGTTGCGAGTATCGATCAAGTCGTTGCTCGCGTGCTCGGAGACGGGCGCCGTGTGCCTCCAGCTCGCTTTCCAGACGTGCGAGGTGCCCCTCAACACGTACCTTCTCAGTATCTCTCTCGAATAACCTGGGAGAGCTCCAACTGCGCGTGGTCCGCCGCCTTCTCAACCTCCTGCAACCTGTCAGTGAGGCGGGCGAAATCGTAAACCGTGGGAGGAGAATCCAGCTGGTCAGTCTGGGCTCGTCCGACACGCAACTCTGCCAGGGCGCCCTGTACGCCAGGAAAACGCTGCTCGATGTCAGAGATCCGGTTAGCGAGTGGCTGCGCGACAGCGTCGGTCGCACCAAGCCTTTGAGTGATGACTCTCTCAGTACGTTGCAACATATCGATCAGGTTCGACGAGTTGGTGCGTGCTTCGTTGCGAAGCGTCGCCGTAGTGTGGTCTATGTGGTATCGAAGGTCATTGATCTGAGACTGAACGTCGCCGAGGTCGGTGGCCTCGGCTGGCGGTGGTCGTTTGCGGAGCTGGTCGTGGATCTCATCGTGTAGGATCCTGACTGCTGAAACGCCTGTGTCGCGTACGAGCACAAGCTGTTGCTCCATCGGCGCTAGGTAGTTGCGCAGGTCCTCGACCATCGCCGTTCGTTCACCTGAGTGTGACACCTCGCGATCAACCTGGCACTGCAGCTCTCCTATGTTGCGTCGATCTTCGGCAATCCTGGAATCGATGATTCCTAAGGCGCCGTCAAGATCGTGGCGTATGGCTGCAGCATCGGCGGCGTTCGTCTGAACGCTCTGCAGTAGTCCAGAGTATTGCCTGGACACGAAGGTTTCAACCTGGTCTCTGAGCTCAGCTATTTCACCTGCGGCGGACGTTTCCGCCAGCTGGTCGTCTGAGATGGAGAGGTGGGGAGCGTCAGCTTCCCTGTGTCCCCTGTCACGGGGAGTGCATGGCCTCTGAGAGGCAGCGCGCGGGCTCGACCTACTCTCGCCGCATGGGCCTGGGGCTCCGCGGCGGTTGCGCGCGGACGAGCTGCGACTCGGACCATGTGTGTGTGTGGTGTCTCATCCGATGATACCTTGGGGTGCTGCGTCTGCGGCTGTGCCGCCACTGGTCTACTGAGTTCCTCGAAGGTGGCTACGTGCTCCGCAACGGGGGCGGTCGCAGGGCTGGGAGTACCAGCACCTGAGGCCCATCGGCGGTTAGCGCGAAAGCGCCCTGGAGTGTCAGGACCAGTAAGGCTTTTCGCCTGGCGCGGTTGGGATTGCTCCCGACAGAGGACGGGATGGGGGATCGAAGGTAGGCGTGTGGAACTCCTTCCTTCCTGTTCCTACTCCTTCTCCTGTCCCCCCGCGGGCGGCGCTGCGGTGAAGTTCAGCAGCTAGCCGCGCCTCGGGCCCGTCGGAGCTGGGGGGGGGGGGGGGCCTGGGACACCAACACAGTCCGCACTAAGGCTCTCCAACTCATCACCGAGCCGTCGCGCCGTCGGAGAGCTCGCACGCGAGGCCCCGATGGACCCCTTGCGGCGCATGCGCCGCTTGGGTTCCATCGAGGCCGCGTGCGAGGTCGCAGCGTGCGGTTCGATGAAAGGTGAGCTTTAAGGGCTGATAACCTGTGTATGGGGTTGAAGTACAAGGGCACAGAACCCCTGATCCGTTGGTAGAGGGAAGGAGGGATAGATGGATGTCTTTCCCTCCTGCACGATCAAAAGTCTGATCGATCTGTCCCAAGAGTACTTGGGAAGTCCCAATACCTGAGCCCAAACGGCCAGGCGCAGGAGAGGTGAGGACAAGGAGTATATATGAGGGTATTACACGGGTTCTATTCACACGGTGGGAGCAGTCAGAAAGATGCGAAGCTCCTCGCGACCTTTGATGACTCAGCTAAAGAAGATCGGTGCGATCACGCTGGCCACCGGTATCAGATTGACGCTGAGATGGACCCCCCACGGACATGAACCCTGCCGACGGCCCGTCGAGAGGCGAGGAGATAGGCAGCGCCGAGATCACCAAGACCAAGTCCGAGCAGAAGAGGACCGTGATGGACAGCGACTTCGAGTTCGAGAGACTCTTCGGGGACATGCTGGCGATCAGGGGCATGCACGACGACTGCGACCTGGCCTGGCATCTGCGATGACGATCCTGATTCTTGCTTCTGCCCCAGAGGCCAGGGTCACAGCCACCGCAGACCCGAGGTCTAACGACCAGAACGAGAACTTCCACTTTGAAAGCGACCACACCTACGACAACGACGACGAGCCAGCGGTTGACGACATGGGGATGTTCGCAGGAGCGCTCGAGGCAGCGGTGACCACCAAGAAGACAGCCAAGAAGAAAGGTAAGCACCGAGCCCGCGTTCCCAAAAACAAGAAGGGCCCCCTCGCCTTCGAGAATGCAGCGCGGGAGCCCCCAGTGTCGAGAACTAGCCTGGGCTCGGGCGCGCTGGAGGTACCTCTGCGACTTCTCGTTCACGCAGTTCAGGACGACACGAACGTGAGCTACATCAAGGAGGTGGAACCCTTCTTCGCGAAAGTTCGTCTCAAGAGGCTTCCTTTCGCTACAGCGGCCGAGCGCGACGCCATCCTAGCGGCGGAGCTAGACAACCTGTGCTTCGTGGAGAGGGCATCTGTTCCAAGAGGAGTTCGACTATACCATGGACTGGTCCATCTGTTTCCAGAGTGGAAGCCTGAGCTGCCGATTTCCTTGCGTGCCCTGCACAGCTGGGAAAAATCCAAGAGTCGTGGGAAGGTGGTCCAGCCTCTGCAGAAGCAATCTATTTCATCGCATCCCAAGCGATCAAAGCAGGCCACGTGGACGAAGGGATAGCCTGTCTTGCTGCTTACGACTGTTAACTTCGAGAACAAGATTGGTTGCAGTTGAGAGCTGAAGACGTTCATGCCAGTGTCAAAATGAATTTCAAGGACCTCCCAAGTGATGGCACTCAGCATGCAGCTGGTTCGATCAAAGTTGCGCTACTTCTAGGACGTAGACACCGAGGTGAAAGCGTCAAGACAGGCCAGGAACAGGGAGTGGCGATCGACAGTGGTCTTCTCTCACACATCTTGGCGGAGCGTGTCAAGCAGATCGAGCCAACCGATAAAGTCTTCAACACCACAGCTGCCCAAGCTATTTCAGTTTGGAGAGGTGTTCAATCGAAGTTCGGACTCGAGTGGATCGGACCGATGCATACGTTGAGACACAGCGGACCTAGTTACGATACCTTGCACCAGAGACGTTCAATTCAAGAACTTCAGAGACGCGGACGGTGGACACAAGCCAAGTCGATGGCAAGGTACGCGAAGCCACATTCTCTTATCGTTCATGACGCACGGCTACCTGCAAAGATCAAAGACGCGGGCCGCAGGGCCCTTCACGATCTGAGCTCGACGCTGAGGAGCATCCCTACTCAGAGCCCATGGCGATCTGCAGCATCGCGGGGCTTGTCGTATATCGCAGGATCTGACGCCGGCCAGGCCATGGAGCCCGTGGATCCGGAAGCCTGAGACGCGGCGGCGTGCTAGGCACCGTTGCCCCTTTCTCTCTTTCCTCTTCTCTCATTATATCATCGGTGCTGACGCACCCACCCCCCCAGTCCCAGTCTTTAAGTGAGAGCCCGAGGTTGCGGGGTGAGGGGTGTTTTTGTCGGGCATGTGCCTCTCGCTGCTGCTTGGGCCCAGGCTCTCGCCGACAGCGGCGAATGCAACCTTCCGATCGGCGTGCTGCGCGAGCCGAGGGTAGTGTGAAAAAGACCCCGTCTGGCCATCTTGGATCTCCGTCTCAGAATACATGTTTGTTAACGGGCTTTCTTAGAGAGCTATAGGTACAGGCCGTGTGTGAAGCGCTCTGGGTCTAGGGGCCCCGAGCGCTTAAACCTCCCCCCCCCCCCTCGGGCCTAGAGAGACTGGGGGGGGGGGGGTGGGGCAGCGTGCGGAGCAGATGCAGAATAGATGTCCATAACGTTTTGGCTCTAGCTTCCCACCCCGACCCCCCGTTTTTGATGGGGTGTTGTTGTCGGGCCCGTGCCTCTCGCTGCTGCTGGGGCCCAGGCTCTCGCCGACAGCGGCGAGTGAAACCTTCCGATCGGCGTGCTGCCCG
>CAUYUJ010003158.1:0-68566 GCA_963575745.1 Prorocentrum cordatum
CTCGTTTTCTTCCTCCTGCTCCTCCCCCTCCTCCTCCTCGTCCTCGTCCTCGTCCTCCTCTTCCTCGTCATTGTTCTCCTCCTCCTCCTCCTCCTCCTCCTCCTCCTCCTCCTCCACTTGATTTGGGGAGGTCAATGGTTGGTTCGACCGCGAGGCGTGCAATAGCAATGGCTATGAATGGATAGCAAGAAGCAAAAATATATGTGGGATTGTATGTGTTTCAGTACGCAGCGCAAATCAACATACAAAACGATAACACTTGTCTGTGCCGCGCGGCTGCGGCCGTACCCTGCTATTCCCTGATTCCTTTCCTAGCTCGGGTCTGGTTGCCTACGCGCCTGTGGCAGGAAATCACCATTGTTCTTGCAGTGGTGTCTGTCTGCTGTAGCAGTAGCAGGTACACACGTGTCACGTCACATCATCGAGGCTGTTGTGGCTCTCGTTTTCATGTTGAGGTCCTGGTAATGGCGATGAGAATCTTGATCAGCGACCTGGTTTCCTCAAAACCATCGATGTCGTGAGTCATGTCTTCCACGACCTGGCTCTAAGGCGTAACCATGTCAACTGGGTTCTGCACTCCGCGATACAATTCGTGTAAAAATCCGGCCAAAACAACAGCAGCATGCGCGGAATCTAATGCGTTACGAAGCTCAGCTGCGCACGGCGACCGCGTTACGACCTTCTGCTTGCTACACGCGTGTTCAATATGTTAAAGTACTTTGGTTTTGCTCTTGGGGTGTCCGTCTCCAATAAAGCACAACATGTATCCTCGCAGCGCGAGGCAATCGCTTAGATCGTCGTTTGACTTGTACGCAGAGTCTGCGATGATGCCTTGCAAAACTGGACCGTGTATTGCTCGAAATTGGATGCCCGTAGGGCTCCTTTTGCACCACGCGAGTATGCGAATTGCTTGAATGGCGTGCTTGATGGCGGGCTCCTGTGCGTTCCTTTGCAATGTCTGCACGCTCCATGAGAAGCCGCGTCAAAGCACCCAGTAAACTACGAAAGAGCTTTCACAGACGAGGTGCGAGAGGTGCAGTTGCATCTGAAACGTCATCTGTAGAGAGACATATCGTTGTGAGTTCTTGGGCGCAATGATTTTGACGCGCATGCACCTCGTGCGTGCCACTGTTTTGAGAATGTTGCATGCCAGCGTGTTTAAACTCGCGCTCTTGTTCCTTCAGCTCCCCGCCGAAATACTGGGATAATTAATTCCTCGGCTCTGCCCAGGCAGCCCCTGATGCCATCTACGCACGTTGTGACAAAGCGCGTCAAGTTGCCGACTGTGCAAAGCTTGACCCGCGCAAGTCGGTCCGATGTCGCGCGTTTAAAACCAGCCCCAAGCAAAGAATCGCATCGTGTCGTGCCGAAAGCACGCGGCGCAGGGAGGCCTCGCGGGTTGCATCGGTCGGGGGTGGCCTGGGGTCGGGCTCCGCGCCATTCTGGGGGGCGCGGCTGACCGCCTTCCCCTCCCGGGCCCCGCGCATCGCGCACCTCCGGCCCCCCGCCGCCCGCGCCGCGCCCTGGCGGCGGCGGCCGGGCCCCCCGCGCTTAGAATTGTGGCGGGCGGCCCGGCACACAGAGTCGCGGCGGCGGCATAGGCGGGCCAACTTGGCCCCGTCGGCGTTGCAGGGCCAGCCCCGCGCGTCGGAATTCTGATCGCCCTCGAGGGAGCGGCGCGGGTTCCACTATCTTCTTGTCCCGGCAGGCCCCCCGGCGCTGCAAGCGCCGGGGCCGACCCTGCGCGCCCGCCCAGCCAACCGCCGCCGCAGCGCGGGGGGGCCTGTCCTGGCCCTCGCCGACCGGGCACCGCCTCGCCCCCCGTGGGGGGGCAGAGGAACGCCCCCCCCCCCGCCGCGCGGTCCTCCGCCGGGTCAAGAAGGGCCCGGGCAGGTATACCCGCGCACTTCTGGGCGCGGCACGCGGCAGGCTGGGCGCCCCCGCGCGCGCCCCCTTCCCGGCAGAGGTGTGCCTGGCCCGATGGCCCCGACTGGCGCAGTCAACCACCTTCGATCAAGTGAAGTCCCGGCCGTGGTGCTTCGCCTGTTGGATGGGGGGCCCGTGGGGCCCCTGGCCCAGCCGCGCCCGTCCCCCATCGATCTCGGCCACCAAAGGTTGGGTGCACGGGGGGTCTCCACGGGCCCGGGTCGCACCCCGGCGGAATTCGTCGCCAACAGGAACCCCGCTTGGCCCCCGCCAGTCCAGCTCCATCAAGAATATCCGATCGCTTTCCACCTCCGTGATCCATGTCCAGATGCGCGAGTTCCTCCAGGCACGCCTGTAAATATATACCAGAGCGGGCGCAGGATATACCCATCGACGAGGCACCCCCAAAGGCGACGAGCAGGGCGAGGGCCACGGGGGCGAATAACCGGGCCGTGAGATATTCTGCCGACGCGCAGGGGGACCCGAGGGTCAAGTACGCCAGCCAGCCCAGCAGGATCAGGACCTTGAGGGGCACCCAGTAACCGCAGCCCACCTGGGAGGTCTTCCGCACATCGAGAATGGCGCTCCGCCGCCTCCGGACACTGCGAGCTCGCCCCACGGGGGGCCCCCCTCAGGGTGGGGCCCCGCCTCGGCCCGGCATTCCCCGCCGCCGGGCGAGACCAGACCGACGGCGGATTGCGCCCGTCCGGCTGACCCCCCCAACCTCTTCGCCCAGGTCTCATTCGGCCTGGGCGCCCGAGGGGGCCGCGCGCCCCCAAGACGCCGGGGCTGGCGAGGGCCCCCTTTGTGAACATTGTAAGTGGCCCAAGGAGTCCCGCTTTGTGGGGGGGCAGCGGCCCGGCAGAAGCCTCTTGTAAATTGCGCCACCCCGAACATGATGGCCAGGCTGTTCTCCGAACGCGCAACCAGCGTGAGCAGAGGCACACAACGAGTGACGTACTTCTTCTTCGAGACGTTCCACTCTGCGCGCTCGGTGGCTATGAGAATGCTCACCCACTTGCCGTCGCCCCCATCCCCCTCGCCGTCCTCGGACTCATCGTTGTCCAACGCAACGGCCGAGACAAAGGCCCTGGCCCTGGCGCCGTCCGCCGCGCTGGCTGGCACGGTCACCTTCTCGAGCTTCTTGCTCGTTTTCTTCCTCCTGCTCCTCCCCCTCCTCCTCCTCGTCCTCGTCCTCGTCCTCCTCTTCCTCGTCATTGTTCTCCTCCTCCTCCTCCTCCTCCTCCTCCTCCTCCTCCTCCACTTGATTTGGGGAGGTCAATGGTTGGTTCGACCGCGAGGCGTGCAATAGCAATGGCTATGAATGGATAGCAAGAAGCAAAAATATATGTGGGATTGTATGTGTTTCAGTACGCAGCGCAAATCAACATACAAAACGATAACACTTGTCTGTGCCGCGCGGCTGCGGCCGTACCCTGCTATTCCCTGATTCCTTTCCTAGCTCGGGTCTGGTTGCCTACGCGCCTGTGGCAGGAAATCACCATTGTTCTTGCAGTGGTGTCTGTCTGCTGTAGCAGTAGCAGGTACACACGTGTCACGTCACATCATCGAGGCTGTTGTGGCTCTCGTTTTCATGTTGAGGTCCTGGTAATGGCGATGAGAATCTTGATCAGCGACCTGGTTTCCTCAAAACCATCGATGTCGTGAGTCATGTCTTCCACGACCTGGCTCTAAGGCGTAACCATGTCAACTGGGTTCTGCACTCCGCGATACAATTCGTGTAAAAATCCGGCCAAAACAACAGCAGCATGCGCGGAATCTAATGCGTTACGAAGCTCAGCTGCGCACGGCGACCGCGTTACGACCTTCTGCTTGCTACACGCGTGTTCAATATGTTAAAGTACTTTGGTTTTGCTCTTGGGGTGTCCGTCTCCAATAAAGCACAACATGTATCCTCGCAGCGCGAGGCAATCGCTTAGATCGTCGTTTGACTTGTACGCAGAGTCTGCGATGATGCCTTGCAAAACTGGACCGTGTATTGCTCGAAATTGGATGCCCGTAGGGCTCCTTTTGCACCACGCGAGTATGCGAATTGCTTGAATGGCGTGCTTGATGGCGGGCTCCTGTGCGTTCCTTTGCAATGTCTGCACGCTCCATGAGAAGCCGCGTCAAAGCACCCAGTAAACTACGAAAGAGCTTTCACAGACGAGGTGCGAGAGGTGCAGTTGCATCTGAAACGTCATCTGTAGAGAGACATATCGTTGTGAGTTCTTGGGCGCAATGATTTTGACGCGCATGCACCTCGTGCGTGCCACTGTTTTGAGAATGTTGCATGCCAGCGTGTTTAAACTCGCGCTCTTGTTCCTTCAGCTCCCCGCCGAAATACTGGGATAATTAATTCCTCGGCTCTGCCCAGGCAGCCCCTGATGCCATCTACGCACGTTGTGACAAAGCGCGTCAAGTTGCCGACTGTGCAAAGCTTGACCCGCGCAAGTCGGTCCGATGTCGCGCGTTTAAAACCAGCCCCAAGCAAAGAATCGCATCGTGTCGTGCCGAAAGCACGCGGCGCAGGGAGGCCTCGCGGGTTGCATCGGTCGGGGGTGGCCTGGGGTCGGGCTCCGCGCCATTCTGGGGGGCGCGGCTGACCGCCTTCCCCTCCCGGGCCCCGCGCATCGCGCACCTCCGGCCCCCCGCCGCCCGCGCCGCGCCCTGGCGGCGGCGGCCGGGCCCCCCGCGCTTAGAATTGTGGCGGGCGGCCCGGCACACAGAGTCGCGGCGGCGGCATAGGCGGGCCAACTTGGCCCCGTCGGCGTTGCAGGGCCAGCCCCGCGCGTCGGAATTCTGATCGCCCTCGAGGGAGCGGCGCGGGTTCCACTATCTTCTTGTCCCGGCAGGCCCCCCGGCGCTGCAAGCGCCGGGGCCGACCCTGCGCGCCCGCCCAGCCAACCGCCGCCGCAGCGCGGGGGGGCCTGTCCTGGCCCTCGCCGACCGGGCACCGCCTCGCCCCCCGTGGGGGGGCAGAGGAACGCCCCCCCCCCCGCCGCGCGGTCCTCCGCCGGGTCAAGAAGGGCCCGGGCAGGTATACCCGCGCACTTCTGGGCGCGGCACGCGGCAGGCTGGGCGCCCCCGCGCGCGCCCCCTTCCCGGCAGAGGTGTGCCTGGCCCGATGGCCCCGACTGGCGCAGTCAACCACCTTCGATCAAGTGAAGTCCCGGCCGTGGTGCTTCGCCTGTTGGATGGGGGGCCCGTGGGGCCCCTGGCCCAGCCGCGCCCGTCCCCCATCGATCTCGGCCACCAAAGGTTGGGTGCACGGGGGGTCTCCACGGGCCCGGGTCGCACCCCGGCGGAATTCGTCGCCAACAGGAACCCCGCTTGGCCCCCGCCAGTCCAGCTCCATCAAGAATATCCGATCGCTTTCCACCTCCGTGATCCATGTCCAGATGCGCGAGTTCCTCCAGGCACGCCTGTAAATATATACCAGAGCGGGCGCAGGATATACCCATCGACGAGGCACCCCCAAAGGCGACGAGCAGGGCGAGGGCCACGGGGGCGAATAACCGGGCCGTGAGATATTCTGCCGACGCGCAGGGGGACCCGAGGGTCAAGTACGCCAGCCAGCCCAGCAGGATCAGGACCTTGAGGGGCACCCAGTAACCGCAGCCCACCTGGGAGGTCTTCCGCACATCGAGAATGGCGCTCCGCCGCCTCCGGACACTGCGAGCTCGCCCCACGGGGGGCCCCCCTCAGGGTGGGGCCCCGCCTCGGCCCGGCATTCCCCGCCGCCGGGCGAGACCAGACCGACGGCGGATTGCGCCCGTCCGGCTGACCCCCCCAACCTCTTCGCCCAGGTCTCATTCGGCCTGGGCGCCCGAGGGGGCCGCGCGCCCCCAAGACGCCGGGGCTGGCGAGGGCCCCCTTTGTGAACATTGTAAGTGGCCCAAGGAGTCCCGCTTTGTGGGGGGGCAGCGGCCCGGCAGAAGCCTCTTGTAAATTGCGCCACCCCGAACATGATGGCCAGGCTGTTCTCCGAACGCGCAACCAGCGTGAGCAGAGGCACACAACGAGTGACGTACTTCTTCTTCGAGACGTTCCACTCTGCGCGCTCGGTGGCTATGAGAATGCTCACCCACTTGCCGTCGCCCCCATCCCCCTCGCCGTCCTCGGACTCATCGTTGTCCAACGCAACGGCCGAGACAAAGGCCCTGGCCCTGGCGCCGTCCGCCGCGCTGGCTGGCACGGTCACCTTCTCGAGCTTCTTGTCGGCGAGCACGTCGAAGTTGCCGTCGAACGTGAGGAAAATCCCCCCGATGCGATCCTGCACCATGTCGTTGCTTACCATCCACCAATGCGCCGCCTCCACTTGGCGCAACGACGACCAGCCATAGCACGCTTCCTTGGGCTTGTCCCCAGGGAAATGCCAGACCAAAAGCCACGGCCTAAAAGGATCAAGTGCAGGGGGCTTCGTGGCAAACTCCTGCCGAAGATCATGAACATCTCCCGATACCTGGCGGTGCATTCCAATAGCAGACTGACAGAGCAGGGACGATGGCCGCCGGCGCAAGGAAACCCCACGCCACCTACAGCGACGACGACGACGACGACGAAGACGACGAGGACGACGACGACGACGACGGCGACGACGACGACGAAGACGGCGACGACACCGACAACGCAACGGCGACGGCGACGACGACGACGACGGCGGAGGCGGCGACGGCGACGACGAAGACGACGACGGAGGCGACGACGACGACGACGACAGCGACGACGACGACATCGACGACGCCGACACCGACGCCGACGGCGACGACGAGGACGACGAGGACGATGACGACGACAATGACGACGACGACGACGACGGCGAGGGCAACGGCGACGACGACGGCGAAGAAGACGAGGACGACGAGGACGACGACGACGACGACGGCGACGGCGACGACGACGACCACGACGACGACGACGGCGACGACGACGAGGACGACAACGGCGACGGCGACGTCGACGACGACGACGACGGCGACGACGACGACGACGAGGACGAGGACGAGGACGACGACGACGACGACGACGAGGACGACGAGGACGACGACGACGCCGACGACGGCGGCGGCGACGACGACAACGACGACGGCCGCGACGGCGACGACGACGACGACGACGAGGACGACGACGACGACGACAACGACGACAACGAGCCCCCTGGCAGGCCCATGCCCCGGACAGGCCCTCTAACCCCCGGGGCTCAGAAACACTCAAACCAATTGCGCGCAACAGGCCATCGCCCCCATTCTGCCCGGTCCCACTTGGAATACGCAACCTTGGCTCTATCGACATTGCCCAGGCTGCGTCGCCGGATGTATGCCACTGTATTCACCCAGTTCTGATCAGCCTGCACAATACTACCCGTGGCCGCCTGCGCCGACGAAGCCCCGGCCGCAGCAAAGCGCCCGATGGAGAGACGGATGCTGTCTGACCGGCGCACGGGCTCCTGGACCAGCTGAGCGATGGAAGCTCTGATGGACTTGGGGAGCACCTCGTGTCTGGCCTTGTCCCACATCTCCCTTCGCTCAACCGGAATCGCGTCGTCTACCTCCTGGCTACTCTTGTGGATGGCCTCATCGTGCAAGGCCAAGCAGCCATCCGGAGTGAGAAACTGACCGCAATCCTGGCCGCTATGCCCTGGGCGAGCGGTGTAGATGGCATGCGTGGAGACACCGAGCGCTTTCAACTTTTCCGCAAAGGCAGGCGGACAGTCCAGCAACTTCAAACCAGCTTTGCAGTCCGGGCTCCTGCACGCCCGCTCGGCGTAGGGGACGTGAAACACTGGCTCGCCATTGGTAAGCGTGAACTTCATCCTCTGCTTGTTCCCCCCGTGGGCTTTCCAGCACAGCGGCAGCGTGGTGAGAAACTGCAACTCGCTGCTGTCACACTGCGCTGGCACATCATTCCACTTGTCCTTCTGACGAGTGCGCCGAGGCCCCTCCTGCGCCTCTTCGTCCTCGTCGTGCTCGTATACGTCGCCCTGCGCCACGTCGCCCGCGCCGTCGCCCTCGCCACCTCCAGCAGCTTGGGCGGGCGGCAGCGCGGCCGCTGCGGCAGGACCAACGGCGACAGGCGGCTCACCGACCGCCGCCGCGACAGCGACGCCAGGATCGGCCGCCATCGCGCCCGGCCGGCAGCCGGCCCCCCGACCCGGGGCGCCCGCTCCCGGCAGCGACCAGGCGCCAGCAGCCCCTGGCCTCCAGCACACATGCAAGGTAACAGATGAATGACAAGGAGACAGACCTGCAACAAAACAAGAGGACGTTGCACCGTCAACGTCGTTCGAAACAGGTGAGTGCCAAAAGAACTGGCGAAGAACCCAACCACGACTCAGTTGGCAAAGCCGAATTATGAAACTGTGGCGGTGGAGTGGGAGAAAACAGTAAAACCGCGCGTCGTGGTACGAATGAATAGCACATGTCTGTTCACAACGTGTGTGACGCCCATGCTTAACACGCGTAGCGAGTGTAAGACCCAACGTTTGTTAGACTCCCCCATGTTCGACCGAAGGAAGTGCGCGCAGACGGCACCACCTCACGGGGCCACCTCGGGGAGGGCCACGAGGGGAAGAGCGACTCTCCGGCCACCTCGGGGAAAAGCGGCTCTCCGGCCGAGGCCGCGACGCGCGAAGCGCGATTATCCTCGCGCCTGGCGGTGACCTAGATCGGCGGCGAGCGAGGTAGAGAAAGGACAAAGAAAAGGCCTTCTCAGAACGCGGCGGGACTACTCAGAAGCCCTCGCGCCTCCTCAGAGGCTTCAGAAGGCTGCGCCTTTTGAACAAAAAAAACACACCCTCTCATTCCCCCCCCAGGCCCGCCGGCGACTAAAGCTATCGAATCCCGGCGACGCCCAACACAAAATCCGAGCCCCGTCCGGCGGCGGCGACGTCATCGAACAAAGCGACAACTTTCTCCCAGCGACCGACGCGCCCCAACGATCTGCCCCTCAGAACGCGGCGTTCAGAAGGGCGCTCAGCCAAGACGCACCCCTGCCCAGGCGAGGCCGTCCGCCCTGAAGTCTGCGTCAAGACTGCTCCACCGCTAGAGAAACAAGCGCCGCGCGCGTTTGACAAGTGCCTGGGCGACAGCGAGCCCGCCGCCCGCGCCCTGAACGCGGCTGCGGCGACCGAGGACGACTCGACGAACTCGCCTCGCGCCTCGCTGGGCTTTCCCAAGCAAGAAACGTCTGAGAAAGCCGACAGTGGCCAGACGAAAAATGTCCTCAATGGCGGCTGGCGAACGGTGGACGAAAGCACGACGTGGGCCAGAGGTCGGCGCCGGATCGCGCAGACTCAGCGAAACAGTCATCTGCGCATCCATGACGCCGTAGAAACCGCCCCTTCCGTCCGCGACTCGACGCCCCAGAACGGAAGCAGGGCGCACGACCCTGGATCGGCCCATGCTCCTCCCCGGACTCCGCGCCGCGCAGGAACGCGCGCCTTCGGCGGCCCTGACATCCCGGCGGCCTTGGAGCGACCGCGCGGCTGCCCGAGCCCCGGGCCCAATCCACCGAGTCGCGAGCCCTCGTTCCAAAACAACCGCGTCCGCACGATTCGAACGAACGGCCGCTTCATAAGGAGCGACGGCGGCACGACGGCTGCAAGTGCCGCAGGACTTCTGCATAGAAGGAGAATGCGATGCTCCACCGCTAGACGACAAGCGGGCGGTTTCGCGAACCATATCTCTGGGCGGGGGCCGCGCGCGTGCTAAGCCTTGCAGGGCGCCACCGTGACAGAATGGGCCGGTTTCCCAATCAACGTGAGAATCGGGGCTTTTGAAATCGTGCGACGCGACGGTGTAAAATACACCATCAAGTGGTGCGACCCATCAGCGCGGCGTCGCTCCGAACGCAACTGGCCGGTCAAAGGCGAGGCGTGCCAAATCCCGTAACTTGTGAATCTCTGGAAGATTCCGCATGGCCAGAGCGAACCGCCCACGTGGCATACCGGGCGCTCGCTGCACGCCGGCGTTCTGAGAATGTGGCAACCCAGTGACAACGCCGCCGTTGCCGTGCTTGAAGCCCACGTCCTTTAGGTCCGCAGCGAAGAGCTTGACTAATTGGTCGCGAACACGGTGGCCGTCGATCATTTGAGCGGCAACGCAATGATAGGTCTGAAACTACTCCTCAAACGGTGGTCTGACGATATCTCTCTCCCCTCTTGCACAACCACCCGTCCACTTCGGGGAAGGGTGTACCCCTCCCCCAACCACTCCTCCTCCTCCTCCTCCTCCTCCTCCTCCTCCTCCTCCTCCTCCTCCTCCTCCTCCTCCTCCTCCTCCTCCTCCTCCTTCCCCTCCTCCTGCTCCTCCTCTTCGTCATCCTCCTCCTCCTCCCCCTCCCCATCCTGCTCCTTTTCGCCGCCCCGCGCGGGCCCGGAATTGTGCCCGGCGCGCCGCCCAGGCCAGCCCTCTCGCTGCCTAACTACGCGGGCATCGTTTTTACATGGTCTGGCAGGGATACGCGAAACGTCAAGAATTACATAGGTTCGGGCTCTTATATTGTTGCCAGTGGCGAATGATGGGCAGACGACGAACTCGCGAACAAGATCGCATACAGCCCTGAAAAATCAGTGTCGTCTAAGCAATTCCAGAGGCGCCCGCAGGCGGCGTCCACGAAACTGCATACTTGCGCCGGCCATGAGGGCGACACTCGACACGGAACGGCGCGGGCGAAAACAGCAGCAAACTACAGAGAGGTAGAAGCCCGAAATGTGAACTGGACCCAACACAGCAATACAGCGTGGCACCGACACGGGAAAACGGCACGGGCACACATGGGGCTGCGTGGCCCACGAGAGGCCCCGACCGACACGACACGGCACGGCACCACTGACAGGGGAACGCACGACATGGCACGGCACGGCTTCGGAAAAGGCGGGCTGTGGAATGGGACCACGCCCTTTGGAGATGTTATCTCTGAGGGGTTGTGAAATAACATCCCCCCCGGGGCTGCGCGGCCCAAAAGGGGCCCGACCCACGCGGCACGGCACGGCACCACCGACATGGAAACGCACGACATGGCACGGCACCGTTTCGGAAAAATCAAGCTGTGGAATGAGACCGCGACCCTTGGAGATGCTATTTCTGAAGGGGCTGTGGGATAACATGCCCCCCCCAGGGGCTGCGCGGCGCAAGAATGGGTCCGGACCGACGCGGCACGGCACGGCACCACTGACATGGAAGCGCACGGCATGGCACGGCACCGCTTCGGAAAAGGCGGGTTGTGGAATGAGACCACGCCCCTTGGAGATGTCATTTCTGCCGGGCTGTGAAATAGCATGCCCCCCCCAGGGCTGCGCGGCCCAAGAGGGGACCCGACCGACACGGCACGGCACCACTGATAGGGAAACGCGCCACATGGCACGGCACCGGTTCGGAAAACGCGGGCTGTGGCATGAGACCGCGACCCTTGGAAATGTTATTTCTGAACGGTTGTGAAATAACATACCCCCCCAGGGGTTGCGCGGCCCGATAATGGGTCCAGACCGACGCGGCACGGCATGGCACCACTGACATGGAAGCGCACGACACGGTACGGCACCGCTTCGGAAAAGGCGGGTTGTGGAATGAGACCACGCCCCTTGGAGATGTCATGTCTGAGGGGCTGTAAAATAACATGCCCCCCCCGGGGCTGCGCGGCCCAAGAACGGTCCAGACCGACACGGCACGGCACGGCACCGCTGACAGAGGAGCGCACGACATGGCACGGCACCGTTTCGAAAATGGCGGGTTTTGGAATGAAGCCGCGATCCTTGGAGATGCTATTTCTGAACGGTTGTGAAATAACATACCCCCCCCAGGGGCTGCGCGGCCCAATAATGGGTCCAGACCGACGCGGCACGGCATGGCACTACTGACATGGAAGCGCACGACACGGCACGGCACCGCTTCGGAAAAGGCGGGTTGTGGAATGAGACCACGCCCCTTGGAGAATGTCTGAGGGGCTGTGAAATAACATGCCCCCCGGGGTTGCGCGGCCCAAAAACGGTCCAGACCGACGCGGCACGGCGCGGCACCGCTGACAGGGGAACGCACGACATGGCACGGCGCCGTTTCGAAAATGGCGGGTTTGGGAATGAGACCGCGATCCTTGGAGGTGCTATTTCTGGGCTGCGCGGCCCAAGAGGGGTCCAGACCGACACGGCGCGGCAAGGCACCACTGACAGGGAAACGCGCGACATGGCACGGCACCGCTTCGGGAAAGAAAAACCCGGTTCCCTCCTCGTTCTCCTTGTTCTCTCCAATTCCTCCTCCTCCTCCTCCTCATCTTGTTCGGTTTTTTCGCCGCGGGTTCACATGTCGAATGGATCGATGAAAACCATAGCGTCAACAGTTCCTTTTTGTCCTCCCCCTCCCCCCCTTCCTCCTCTTCCGCCTCCTCCTCCTCCTCCTCCTCCTCCTCCTCCTCCGTGTCTTCCATGCCCCGCTTCCCCCGCCCCTCCTTTTCTCGCCCTTGCCAAACCACGCCCCCCCCACTCATCCCCTCCTTCCCCTCCCATTTGTTTTCGTGGGCGTGCGTTCGTGTGTCGAGCGACCCACTTGATATGAGGAAGCGAGCTGGGCCGCACATCACCACGCACCCTCGCCAACGCTGCAGGGGCGCCGCGCCGGGCCGCGCGCCGGGCCAGCAGCCAGCTATGGAGCAAGAGTAAAACGACAAGACCTCTAAAATAAACCATGTTAGGCTGAGGGGCGGAACAGCGTCAAAAGCAAACGCCGGCGAGTGCCACTCACGCACGCCGCTCGAATTCAACGCCCCATGGTGCTCCATCAGCGGTGCCGTCCTGCACACCCGCCATGATCATGGTGCCTGCCGGGCTGAACTGCATGGCCTGCATGGGCAACTCCAGCACGCGCTCGGGCGCCGCCTCGGCCGCCCCCTCGGCGTCGCCCCGCATGGCCCCGCGGAGCCTGATCTTCTTGGGGGGCCCAGGACGCCCCGACGTCGCAGGATCCCGCGCGCGCCTGGCCCTGGCGCCGACAGCGCCGCGGAGCGGCGCCGCGGGCGCCGCGGCCGCGGGCGCCTCTGCCGCGGGCACGTCGGCCACGGCAGCCAATCCCCCACCGCCGGCCGCGAGGAAGGGGGGCGGGCCCCGAGGCCACTCCGCGCAAATACCTCGCCAGCGGCGCGAAGCGGGATGGGAGGAAGCCCTCCCGAAGCACGCGAAGATCGGCGTCGTCGAGCCCCTGGGGGTACGTCTTGGCGAAATCCTCCAGTTCCCGGTCTGGCGCCCGCTGCTGGGCGAGCAGGATCTCGCGCGGCGCCTCCACGAGGACCCCCTGGCACTTGTTGCGGGGCGCGAGGCGTTCCTCGAACGGCAACTTGCGGACGTGGTCGGGGTCTAGATGCAGGGCGACGAGGCGAAGCCTGCCGCAGCTCTCGCCCTCCATCTCCCGCGCGCGAACCTTCTTCTGGGTGGCGAGGCACACCCAGGCGACCGGCTTGACGCACGAGGCGCCCATGCCACTGCGCCGGCGAAAAGCCTCGGAGCCATCAAGGAGTTCGAGGACGCCCCCCTCCTGCATCTGGTCCTTGTAGGCGCGGTTGACGACCTTCTCGAGCACGGCATCGGTGACCTGAACCTGGTTCCCGTGGGCCTCCAGGTGGGTCGGAATGCCGTTCGCGGCGATCTTGCCCGAGCGCGCGGCGCTCGCGGCGTTGAGGCGACCAGGTTGTCTTTGCCAGAAGAGACCTCGCCCACGGCGATGAACGGGGGCCCCGCGCTGCCAACGCCCCATTCGGATTCGCCCCCCTCGAGGGCAGGAGTTTGCAGAGAGCCGTCGGCGCCGCGCCAACGATGAGCGGCCTGGCCTTGCAAGGCCTGGTGCGCGACGTGGCTGTCTGGAGGCAGTCCGAAGCCAACTGCCGCGCGCTGGCGCGCGTCCGCCACTTCCGCCAGGGCCGCGGCCCGCAGCGGCACAAAGCGCTGGGCCCCCTTCGGGGCGCGGGCATCCGCGCCCTCCAAGAGCTCGCTGTAGAAAGCCTCGGTCGTCTGCGCCGCGCAGGCGCGAAGGCTCACCCCTTCGGGCTTCGACGCGAGGCCCGTCCGCGGCGGCGTAGACGGCCTTCGCGCCCCAAAGGTAGGTTGACCATTTGTCAAAGCAGGCCCCCCGAGTCTTCGGGCCCGCGCCCGCGACGCACACCGCTAAGTCTTCGACGTCGACCGCCTGGCCCGCGACGCCCTGCCAGACTGGGAGGTCCGACTGCTGACCCCCCCCCCTAGCGCCGATAGCGGGGTCTGGCTTCTCCGTAACGGCCGCCGCCAGGGCGTCGTAGTCCGCCAAGCAACCCTCGCCCAACTCCGCCGCAGGTTGGCAGAAAGCCTCGGCGCTCATCTGAGTGCCCAGGGCCTCGTCGTCGTCCTCTGGCGCCGGGGCGAGTTGGCCCTCGCCGGCCGCATCGCGCGCGCCCTCGCCCTCGGCGGCGCCTGCGAGCTCGTCGGCCTCGCCCGCGGCCGCGCCCGCCTGAAAGCGGAGCGCATCCTCCGCAAGAGCCACCGCGTCGACGTCGGCCATGTGGTCGCGACGCTGGCCGAAGGTCGGGAACGCGGGGCAGGGGCGTCCAAATGGATGGGCAAGGTGCCGCGGCGTCCGAGCCCTCGGCGCAGCGGGAGCGATTGGCGATGGTGCGCCCCCAAGGCCAACCCCTAGGGCCTTTCCTTAAGGCTACCTTAGGCCCACTTCTAAGGCGCACCCCTGGGGCCACCCCGGGCCGACCCCCCAGGCCGGACCCTGGGGCTACCATACGCATGCCCCTAGGGCCTGCCACTGGGGATATCTCAGGGGTACCCCTAGGCCCTACCCCTAAGCGCTACCCCCTAGGGCTACCAAGCCTTCCCCTCTGGGGCTACCCCGAGCTCATCCCTAGGGCCAACCCCTGAGACTACCCGAAGCCTACCCCAGGGCGCACCCCTCGGGCTACCCCCAAGCTTTCTCCTAGGTGTCTGCGCGCCAGGCAGATTGCGATGCACCGCATCATACTTTGATGCCCCGCCTGTCGGGGCGCGCCCCAGCCCGCGCCGTTTTCGCAGCGCGCGTCAAGCTCGCGGTCGGTCACGCGGCTACAGCCTGCCATCCTGAAATAAGGGGTAGAGATACCCTATATCACGCGGCTCCGCCAGCGCATCGGCGCAGCTCCCAGCGGCGCGAACTAGCGGCGCCCCGGCCACCGCGCCCTCCAGGATCGCCGCGGCGAGCTCCTCCGCCGCCAAGAAGTCGCGGCGCGCGCGGTCGGGCCGGCGACATTCGAGCAGCTGGTCGCGCGGTCGCCCCGAGGCCGCGCGGGCCGCCGCCGCTCGAACGAAACGAAGGAACACCAGCATGTTCACAGTGGCCACGTCCGCTCGCGAGCGGCCGTTGGTTCGAGCGCGACGCTGTTTTTTCCGCCAGTCCCTCTCCTCGCCGACGGCGCCGAGCAAGACGCCCCGCTCCGCCCCCCCACGCCCCATGGCCCAGAGCTTGCGGCGGTGCCCAGCGCGCGACCCATGCAAGACCACCGGGCGGAGCTGGCTCACGAGGACGCGGTCGAACCGCACCTGCTACCGGCCGCGCGCCTCTTGTGCGACCCTCCCGCCAGGGCGTCGACACCGAGCGCGGCTTCGGCGGGGCCTGCTGCTTCGCCCTTCGTCGTCGCTGTCTTCCTCGGCCTCGCCGGCGGCGCCGCTGTCGTCGTTGCCCTCATCGTCGCCGTTCTCCTCGGAGAACTCGCCGTCGCCCGCGGCGTCGCTGGCCGCGGGCGCGTCGGCGCCACCCCCTTGGCGGACGCACTCTCATTATCCGAACATGCCTGGCGATCGCCCGCTGCCTGGCTGGGCGCGGGCGCGCCCGCCGGCGCGCCCCGCGGCTTGCGCGCGCGCCGCGTAGGCCCGCCGGGCCTAATTCGCGCGTGCCGCAGGTAGCGGGCCTGGGCCCGGCGCCACTCCGGAGGCGCCGCGCCGCGGGCCTCGGCGAAGTTGGGGGGGCGAACAGGTCGCCCAGGCCGCGGGGGTCCCGGGCGATATCCTCCGCGGTCGGATGTCCGAGTGGGCCGCATGCGAGCTCGAAAGCAGCCGAGGCGGCCGCCCGGCGCGCCCCCGCGGACGCATCCACCACGAACGCCGCGCCCTCCAAGATCGCCGCCTTCGCTGGCACGGGCGGCGCTTTCCCACGGCCAGGGCGACGCCGCTCGTCTGCCTCGCTGCCCCCGAAGACCTCGAACGACGCGGCCGGCAACGCGGCGCCCTGAAAGTACAGCTGCTAGACCTGGTGCACATCAAGCGGCGCGGCGCCCTGAACATCCGCGCGCGCCGCGAGCCGTCTATTTGCGCCGCCGACGATCGGCTCCGCGTTGGAGCGGCCAAAGCGCACCTCGGGGTCGAGGGGGCCCAGCCATTTGCACGCGCAGATCGCCCACGCAGCATCGACCGAGGTCGTGTTGACCGCCTTGAGAAGGCGCCTGTGCACGCGCAGCGCGTCCTGCCCAAGCTCGAACCCAAGGGCTCTGTGTGCGCCCAGGTCCACGACAATGCCGCAGCTCTCCACGCGCTGCTGCGAACGCTTCAAGACGCCGCCTTGTCGCGCCGCGCGGCCCCGGGGAAGGCGGCGCCCAGGCAGACCGCGATCGTTTTGAACTCCTTCGCAACGCCGCCCACGTCGGCGCCGACAGGCCGGATGCCCCGGGTCTGCAGCAAGCGCAACCGCGCCAACGCCACGGTCTCAATGTTGGATCTGTCCCTGGCGGCGGCGTAGAGGCCAAGTAGGAGCGGCGCGTTGGACAAGCCGGTCAATCCGCCGAGGGCGCGGCGTTCCTTCCCGCCACAGACTTTGGACCCGATGGCGCGGAGCTGCCTGGCATCGCTCGCGGAGAAGTCCACGTTCCCGATGGCCCCATAAGAGGCGCAGACCGCGAGGGCGAACCGCGGCGCCATCGGACCAGGCACCTCTGGGCCCAAGTCGCGAACCACCCCCCGATGGTTCGGCAGCCTGGCGTCGCGCGCGCGAGACCGCGCAGGGCTGCGTGGATGCATGTCGCCTCGAATTTGCCGAGGTCTGCGCGCAGGGGGTGGTCGGCCACGGCGTTCATGAGGAGCGTCGTGGTCCGCCTGCGCACCAGCTTCTCGACGCGCCTGTAGTTCTCCGCGCCCTGAAACGCGCCCAGCGCTTCGGACCAGAAAATCGCCGGCAAACAAGCATTCGCCAACGACGTCGCCAACGACGGCGCAAGCCCTTGAGTCCGCGCCGATCGGCTGCTGAACAGATCGACGGTGAGCCTGGCACCAATACTTGTGCGTCAGTAGGCGACGGCAGCAAGCCGCGCGCAAGTGCATCCGCGCGGCGCGCGTCCCGCGCCGAATAACACGGCGCAGTTCCCAGCCCGGCGGCTCGGGGCACGCGGCAGGGGCCATGGCGAAGTCAATAGGCAAGCGCACTGCGTCGCGCGACAGCCGAAGTCCAAGGGCTCGGATCGAATGGGGCCCCGTGGACGGAACTGCAGGGTGGCGCTCGGCCCAGGGTCGCCCTCCGCGGCGTAGCTGCCGCCAGCGGCGCGCGGAGGCTGGGCGGCCGCTGCGCGTTCGGCAGAAACCTGCGCGAAACTAAGAATCTCGCGGCCTGCGCCGTTCGACTCCGCGACTCCATCGTTGGCGGACACGCGCTGGAAGCAGCGCTGGCGGGGATCATCTCGAAGCCGTCGTTTCGCTCGGGCGCGGCAATCCGTGGAACTAGGGCCACAGATCGGCTGAAGAGCTCGGGCAATTCGAAGAGCTGGCTCTGCAATAGCGCCACCTCTCCAGCAACCGCCGCCATCAGGATGAGTCGAGCACGCCTGCTTCGAATCCAAGGGCCGCCCGAAGAAGGGGAACGCGTGCGCATTGCCGAACTTCACGAAGGACAGGATGCAGGCGCGCACGTTCTCCTCGCCTGGCCACTCGAAGAAATCGCGCACGCGCGTTTCCGCGGGCACCGGGAGCTCGACCCGCGCAGCGTTCGCGAGCGACGCGGCATGCACGAACCGCAGGGTAGCTGATCTGGCGCTCGCCTCACCGAACAGCTTGGTCTAAGACGCGTGCAATGCCGACAGATCTGGCATCGGAGGGATGCGTCGTGAATCGGCTGTCCGAGACGGACCAGGCCTCTCTCGGCCAAAGGATGGAGCGGCTCGCGCTCGCTTTGCTGCGCGGCACCGCTACGGCGGGAGCAGCGACGCGCTTCTGACGGCAGGCGTGGTTCACCGTCTTGCCCAGCGCGGCAATATACTCCTCGCAAGGCACGCGCTGCCACTTGCCCGCGGCCAACGCCGGATCTTGTCCGCTTGCTGGCACACTGCGGCGGACTGGGACGGGTAAGTCTCGTGCAACGAATGGTGTTTATCCAAATTCCGCCTCCAGTTTGGGTCGGCCCCCACAATGGAGAACTGCCAGCCCTCGGGTTGGCCGAACCAAGTCTGCGCTAAGATCCCATTTGACGCAGTGCAACGGCGCATTGGTGCAGCGCGGAAGTGCTTGAACCAAAGTGTTGGACTGACCATCGAGCATGCATGTAATCTCACATGTACTCATTCCTTCCTCTCATCCTCTTCCTTCCCCCTCCTCCTCCTTCTCTGTATCCCCTTCCTTCTCTTATTCCTCCTGCCTCGATCTTCGATCCTCCGCCCTCGAACCTGCAACCCCGATCTCGTCTGCGCTTCCTAGGCCGATTAATGGGCATCATGAGGGCAGGAACGGGGTCGCCCATTCAAGCCCGCCCCTTGGGGCCGCGCGGCCCAAGAGGGAATTGGGCCGACACGGCGCGGCATGGCACCGCTGAAAGGGAAGCGCACGACATGACACGGTACCGTTTCGACAAAAAAAAAGGTTTTGCAATGAGACCGCGCCCCCTGGATATGTCATTTCTGAGGGGCTGTGAAATAACATGCCCTCCCCGGGGCTGCGCGGCCCCAAAGAGGTCCGGACCGACGCGGCCGCTTCCGAAAAAACGGGATGTGGAATGAGACCACGCCCCTTGGAGATGTCATTTCTGAAGGACCGCGAACGAACACGCCCCCCCAGGGCCGCGCGGCCCAAGAGGGATCTGGACCGACGCGGCACGGCACGGCACCACTGAAAGGGAAGCGCACGACATCGCACGGCACCGCTTCGGAAAAAGGCGGGCTTTGGAATGAGACCACGCCCACTTGGACGCGTCATATCTCAGGGGCCGTGAAATAACATCCCCCCCCGGGGCTGCGCGGCCCAGGAGGGGTCCGGACCGACGCGGCCGCTTCGAAAAAAAATGTGGAACGAGATCGCGCCCCTTGGAAGTGTTATTTCTGAGGGGCTGTGAAATAACATGCCCGCCCCATGGGGCTGCGCGGCCCGAGAGGGATCCGGGCCGACGCGGCGCGGCGCGGCACAACTGAAAGGGAAGCGCACGGCATGGCACGGCACCGTTTCGGGAAAGGCGGGCTGGCGCAGTAGAGAAATCAATGTTGGGGAGGCAAGCCAACTCGGAAGCTAGGACACCGAGGGGGGGGGGCGAGAAGAGGAAGGAAGGAGGGGAAGGAAGGGGGGGGGGGGGTGAGAGCATGGGGGAGAGGAGGTTGCTTTACTTGGAGGCGTCGTCGGATTAGCCTGATGCCGCAAACCCCCGACGTGGAGGCCTGGGCAGATAGAAATCAAGAGCTTGGAATTAGCAGCGTCAGTGTGAAAAGGATACGCTGAAAAGCAGCAGTTGGAAAAGTGGATAAGTGGATTAATATAATGGAATACGTGGCGTCAGTGCGAAACTGGGGAATTTGAAAAGCAGCAGTGGGAAGAGGGAAGAATTCAAAAGTGGAAGAAGGGGAAACTGGAAAACTGGAACACTGGAAAAGCGGAAAAGTGGTTTACCTTTCCGCTATTTCCACTTTTCGACTTTTCCACTCACCGATTCCACTCTTCCGCTCTTCCACTTTTGCACCTTTCCAATTACATCCTGACTTTTCCACTGTTCCACTTTCCACTTTTCCGATTGGTGCTTCCACCTGTCCACTTTTTCACTTTTCCGTTTTCCCACTTACCTGTGCTTTTCCACTTTTCCAATCTCGTGGCTGGCTTTTCCACTTCTCCACTTTTCCACTCTTCCATTTCTGGGGTGCGCGCTTTCACGGTAAGCGGACGAATCCAGGTTTACTTGCTTAGGGATGATGGGCGTGCCCCCATCCGAAACATGCGAGCGCAGCCTGTACCAAAAAGGCTGCGGATGAGAAGAAGAAAGAGGGGAGCACGGCGGATGCCGGATTAACCTGTTAAAGGGTCGGGCCTATAACATAACCATGCCTGCATACCTACATACAGACACACACATACATCCATACATGCATACATACACACATGCATACATCCATACACACCTGTGCCGCTCAGACGGCGCCCCAAGAACGGGCCTTGATTGTGAACCGGAGGCCTCTTGTAGATGTATCTGAAGATTTCTGGGGAATTCTCTCAAAGGCTCGTTTGGGGCCCACTGGGGGTCTCCGGGAGGTTTCCTAGGGGCCTCCTGGAGCCTCTTTGGAAGCCTCTTGGAGACCCGTTGGGGGCCTATTGAGGCCTCTCGCGGGCGTCTTGGCAGCCTCTTGCTCTTGGGGCCTCTTGGGGACTCTTGGGGGGCCTCTCGGGGCACTCGGAGGTCCTCTTTGGGCGGGGGGGTCGAAATTATAATTGGATTTCCCCATCTTGGCGCCCTTTGAGGGCCCGTTTGGGGCGTATGGGCTGCCTCGTGGACCGTCTTGGGACCCTCTTGGGCCGTCTTGGGGCCCTGTTGGGGGCTTGTTAGGTCGTCAGGAACGGTACGACGACCAAAAAAACGAATCTGAAAAATATACGCTTAACACAAGGAGTCTGACGATGTTTGCTTGTCGGGGCCCTCTTGGGTGACCTCTTCGAGGGGTCTTCAGGCGTCTTGGCCGCCTGCGAGGCCGTTCGAAGCGCCTCGTGAGCCGTCGGATACCCCTGCAGGTCGTCTTGAGTGTGGTTCGCGACTGTCTTGGGGCGCCGTGACGTCCGCTCTGGGGCGCTTTTGGGACCTCCAAAGGCGGGCCCGGCCCCCCGGCCTGCAATTTGACATAGTGGTCGTGGCCCCTGGGCCCCTGGGCCCGGTCACCATATAGCAGCAGCCAGATGCGCGGGCAGGGACAAGCAACGTAAATAGAAAAGAATCAGGAACGCGTGGTGGAGGACCCCAAGTTGTCGGAGTGCGGCATAAGCCAGTGAATCGCTGACGTTGGCCATGATTTGTGTGATCTGGTCGCACGCCTCCTTAGGGGTGGCGGTGGCCAGGCTGGTGGCATTGATCCTGAGGCGCACCGTGTTGGCATTCAGCTGCCCGAGGAACGGGAATAGCGCCCTCTCCAGGTCTTCCGGGACCGTGCGCCTGAGCAACTGGATGGCCTTCAAACTGTCCTGGTGGAGCCCTCGGAGGCGGAAGCCGGACTCGTGGAAGAACTTCGCCATGATGAAACGCAACTCCACGTCAGAAGCGGAGGTGCTGTCTTTGACGAACTGGGTGGTCTTCTGCTGGGTCTGATCCAAAAACTTCCTGACATTCACGTCCACCCTCTTCGTCACGTTGCGGAAGTCCTCCACGAACTCCTCGTCCTGTAGAGCCTCTGGCAAGGCCAGGACAACGTCCACCATGTAGCTCATGTTCACGCCCGCCAGGCCACCCAGAGAATCCTCCAACAACTGCTCCGCGCGCGCGGTCATCTCCGTCTTGGCCTGTCGACGGTTCTCTTTGATCGCCCGACGCTCCTCGGCCTCGGCCATCCTCTCGCCCATCAGGATCTTCCTCCGCTTCTCGGTCGCCAGCCTCAGCTTCTTCATCGCCAAGTTCGCGGCCAACTTGGCCACGTCCAGCTCCTTCTTCGACACCATGAAATCTTTCATTGTCTCCTTAGAGAGAAAGAGCGAGAGAGAGAGAGAGAGCTTGAGGCCTCCTCGCTCGGGCGAGAGAGAGAGAGAGAGAGAGATCTTGAGGCCTCCTCGCTCGGGCCCTCCTGGGTATGCCCAGGTGGACCCATCCAAGGAGGCCAAATAGATCCACCCTCCTGGTCTCCTTAAGGTGCGCCTGCTTCTCCCGGAAAATGGCCATCAGCTTCGGGTCGAAATACGTGGACAAGTTGGCCCTGCTCTGGTTATCGTCAGCCTGCACTTCAGTGGCGTTCACCGATGCGTTGGTGGCGGCACCTTCCCAGGAACGGGAGGAAAGAAGCTCGCCCGAGGGGGGAGGGACAGCACAGGCGGGCGGGCACGCAGCAGCAGCAGCAGGGGCACGTGGACACGACCATCGCCCATCCACCCACAAAGAATTGGCCCTTTCCCCAGAGGAGGAGCAGAAGAGGCTCCAAGGGACCTCCGGGAGAAAGCTTCCAGGGCGGTTGCCACGCTGCCCTCTTCTGCACTCCCACGTTCCAGGCAACCCGCCTGGCGATCCTCTTTGGGAGGGGCTTGGTGGGGATGCGCGACGCGTCAAGACCTTGCCCTTCCCCCAGACGAGGAGCAGCGGTGGGCGGTGGACAAACCTCCCTTTGGTAAACCTCCCTTCAGTGAAAACGGCCCGGGACCGGAACCGACGGACCTGGACCCGCAAAAGTGATGTCCGCGACGCCCTCTCGCGGAGCGAAAACGGCCAGTTCGCTAATCGACGCGCCAGGGTAGGAGGCCTGCCAACCCCCGAAGAGGAGGCGGGGCGGCGCCGTCCACAGGCGAGCGCACGCAGGCGTGAGCGGCGGCCAGGGGCGGCGGGGGCGGAGCGTCGGGGCGCGGCGCCGGAGGCGCCGCCCGAGGGGGGAGGAAGCGAGGGGGGGCCCAGGGTTGAGTCGGGCCTGTCCCTCTACAGGGGGGATCTTCAAAAATAGTCAAAAAATAGCATGGGAATCTCTTTGTTTCATACTTTTTGGCAATTTTGGAATACTTTTTGGATATGTTCTATTTTCCGCCGAAAATCCCCCTGTTGTAGGGGGGCACGCCCGACTTAAGCCCAGGGCCCAGCGCCGACCCCGAGAATCTGCGCGGCCCCTCGAGAATAGAACTTACAAGGAGAACGTGCAAGAAGGACGGGTGGCAAGGACGCAGGACCCCTGAAGCCGAGATTGAGATCGGGACTCTTCGGGCGGCGGGCGACCAAAATCCCAGGGGCGCAAGTGGAAAGGGCACAGGACAGACCGCAGAGGCAAGGACATAAGGATACCCTAGAAATGCGCGCGTCCTTACTATGCGCGTTGACTGTATGGTTATGCAGATGCTTGCTCTTCTGTGGGAGCCGGGGGGCGTCATCCCCCTCACCGCCCCTCGTCTCGAGAATTTTGCCTCACCCCCTTCAGCAACGACCTTCTGCGCCAGCTGCCAAATGCACTCCACGGGTGCGCGCGGCACCGCATCCCGAACGCGCCCGGGCGGGGCAACAAATGAGATCCCAAAACTGCCGGATGCATCCGGCAAGAATGCAACGATTCGTGAATCCAGAAAGGAACTGCACCCGCACTCTACGAGTGCGAAAATCAAGCGAACTGGTGCTGAATACCTCAATCGACTTGTCTGGGCGGGCGTTCTATCAATGGCCGAACCTATGGGTGCAAAAGTGTACGGATATTTACCGCAACTCCCACCTCTCCCGAAGCGCTCTGACCAAGACTTAGGGGTAAATCCAGCCGTGGGTGACGTAGGCACCCCAGGAGGCCTCAGAAGGTGACAACGTAGGAAGGGCATCGGGATCTTCAGGGGGGTCAGAATCGCCCCCCAGGCTACAATTTCAGGGGGTATCCAGCCGTGGCGACAGAGAGCCCCAAGGAGGCCCAAAGGGACGAATAACACCCCGAAAACCTCGATGATCGATTCGTCCTCCTCCTCCTCCTCCTCATCCTCCTCCTCCCTGCCCCCCTCCCGAAGAGGTTGGCAGACTGGCGGCCTCCCAAATGAGGCCAGTGTAGATGGGGCCGGAAGATATCATCGCATCACTGATTAGGGGGCCACATGCGAACCCTACCCCTACCCCCCCCCATTTCTCAGGGGGAGGGTGGGGGGTAGGGGTAGGGTTCGCATGTGGCCCCCTACTGATGCATCACCGCTGCACCAGCGACGTCGGCACGCAGACTATCGGACTCCGGCAGACGCAGACTAACGCAGACGATGCGGCGGGACTCTCCGTCTCCATCATGGTATGGTCCCCTTTGGGGGAGCCCCCCCTCGCCCCAGACATCCGACAATGTTGTTCCCAACCATCGACAGCGCCCCGCGTTTTCTTACTCCTCCCGCTGCCCACTCCCTCCCCTCTCATCATGATCATGATCATGATCATCATCATCATCATCATCATCATCATCATCACCACCACCACCACCACCATCATCATCATCATCACAACCACCAACATCATCATCATCATCACCACTACCATCACCACCACCACCACCACCACCATCATCATCATCATCATCATCATCATCATCATCATCATCATTATCATACTCATCATCATCGCCACCATCATCAACAGCACATCATCATCGTTTTCGCCATCATCATCACAAACATCATCATCATCATCGTCATCATCACCATCGTCGTCATCATCGTCTTCATCACTGGCACCATCGTCGTCATCATCATCGTCATCATCACCATCATCATCATCATCATCACCACCACCACCATCATCATCATCATCATCATCATCATCATCATCATCATCATCATCATCATCATCATCATCATCGTCGCCATCATCATCGCCGTTATCGTCGGCATCATCGACACCAATTTCGGCACACCCCTCACACGCTTCGTGGCCCCATAGGGAGCTCCACCGAAGGCCCCAGGTGCTGCGTTCGCATGCGGTTCCACCCCCCATTTCGGCACACCCCTCACACGTTTCGTGGCCCCACAGGGAGCTCCACCGAAGGCCCCAGTGGCTGCGTTCGCATGCGGTTCCACTTCCCTTTCGGCGCACCCCTGCCACGTTCCGTGGCCCCTTAGGGAGCTCCACCGAAGGCCCCGGTGGCTGCGTACGCATGCAATTCCACACCACATTTCGGCACACCCCTCACTCGTTTCGTGGCCCGACAGGGAGCTCCACCGAAGGCCCCAGTGGCTGCGTTCGCATGCGGTTCCACCCTCCATTTCGGCATACCCCTCACTCGTTTCGTGGCCCCACAGGGAGCTCCACCGAAGGCCCCAGTAGCTGCGTTTGCATGCGGTTCCACCCCACATTTTGGCACACCCCTCACACGCTTCGTGGCCCCATAGGGAGCTCCACCGAATGCCCCAGTGGCTGCGTTCACATGCGGTTCCGCTCCACATTTTGGCGCCCCCCTTGCACGTTTCGTGGTCTGAGGCGGCACCACCGAAGGCCGCAGCGGCAGGTTCCGCATGTCGGTGCCGCTCCATTTCTGCACACCCCTCGCACGTTTCGGGGCCCCATAAGGAGCTCTACCGAAGACCCCAGTGGCAGGGTTCACATGGCGGCGCCGTGCCGATTTCGGGACGCCCCTCGCGCAGATCGCACCTTACAGGGAGCGTCACATATGGCTTCTGTGGACGGAGGCTCACGGAGATCTCCAGGCAGTTCGGATCAGGATGAGGGAGGTTAGGTAGGATGATGGTGATGATGATGACGATGATGATGCTGATGATGATGATGATGATGGTGATGATGATGATGATGATGATGATGATGATGATGACGAGGACCAGGAAGACAAATAAATACGATGATGATGATGGTGGTGGTGATGAGGATGAGGATGAGGAAGGGAGGATGAAGCTCAGGGGGACGAATAGGCCGCGCCCCCGCACCAGGGTAAGGATACAAGCGGGAGGACGAGCGCATGGTTCTCTTTCTCTCCCTCCACCTCCTCTCCAGTGCTGCGTTTGCATCCTCCCCCCTCCTCGTCTTCCTTATCCTCCTCCTCGTCCTGTTTGCTCGAGTAGTGGATATGGATATATGGCCGTTGATTCCATTTTACGATGAAGCCATCCGTTGCAAGTAATCTCAACCACCGCGGCGTGTGGCCTGACCCCACCCGGTGTCTAGGATTCTAAGCGATGGGGTGTCCTGAGGGGCATGGTCTTGCACCGGATCGGACTCGACACGCCATACACATCGATGTATGACAGTATCATTTCGCGTCGTCGTTGTCGTCTTTGCCGCCGCCGCTGTCGTCGTCGTCGTCGTCGTCGGCCTCGTCGTCGTCGTCCTCTCTTCTCCTCCTCGTTCTCGTCCTCGTCCCCCTCCACATTCTCGTGTCCTTACCCGCCCAATCCTTTCCCCTCCTGCGCATTTCCACTTTGACTACCCCGTGCACCACCTCTTGCTTACTTACCACCTCCTTGCTTACTTGCAAAGGGGTTCCCGTAAGCCCTGGCAGGGATGGAGGAGGGAGGATAATGGAGGACGTATACTCAAGAGAAGTCGAATCATATTTTGGCATTGTGACCTGGAGAGGGGGAAATGCTGTCGAATTTGAAATTTTGGGTCTCGTGCTTCTGAAGCCTCCAGAGGTTGCAAGATGGTGCCTGAAGGCTCATTCGCTTGGAGAAGGCAGATATTCTTCAGTCGTTTGATTGTTACCGTTGCTTTTGTCGTTTCATGTCGTCCCCGGAGGACCCCGCGCTCGTTGGAGCGTCAGCTTTGCGCGTGCGTTTTCGGACGGTCGCACGTTGGCCAATGGGGAGGAATGCATGGGGATGGATGGAAGTTCGTGGTGAATTTTTCGGGTGCGTAGAAGGACCATCGCAAAAGTTTGAAATTGTTTCTGGGGCTCGTTGGGACGGTCGCACGTAGGTCGGTGGCGTAGAAGGACAGGACCATCGCGAAATGTTCGAAATGGTGTTTTGCCCTCGTTGGAGCACCCACTTTGCGCGCGCGTCTTCAGACGGTCGCACGTTGGCCGGTGGGGAAATATGTGTGGGAGTGGATGGAAATTCGTGGGGAGTTTTTCGAGTGCGTACTATGACAAACCATCGCGAAACTTTGAAAAACTGTTCCCAGCCATCCTGTGGTGTTGGGTCCTCGTTTTGAAATAACGGTCCCCGCGTTCTCCTCCACCTCCTCCTCCCTCCCCCTCCTCCCCCTCCTCCCTCGTCCCTGCGCTTCACCCACCCAATACAACGCTTTGTGGCCCCATAAGGAGCTCCACCGACGCCCCCAGTGGGACAGCCCGCATGCGTCCGCACACACACACACACACACACACACACACACACACACACACACACACACACACCCACGCACGCACGCACGCACGCACGCACACGCACACGCACACGCACACGCACACGCACACGCACACGCACACGCACACGCACACGCACACGCACACGCACACGCACACGCACACGCACACGCACACGCACACGCACACGCACACGCACACGCACACGCACACGCACACGCACACGCACACGCACACGCACACGCACACGCACACGCACACGCACACGCACACGCACACGCACACGCACACGCACACGCACACGCACACGCACACGCACACGCACACGCACACGCACACACACACACACACACCGGCGCCCCCACCCACCCAACACAGCGCAGCGCCCCGCGGCCCCATAGGGAGCCCCACCGAAGTCCCCAGTGGGGCCGCCCGCGTGCGTCCCGCACGCCCGGTTTGGCATGTTCGCCCGCCCGGTGCGGCGGTTCGTGGCCCCGTGGGGGGCTCCGCCGGAAACCCTGGTGGGGCCGCCCGCGTGCGTCCCACATACCCGGTTTGGCGTTTGCACCCACCCAGTACAGCGCCTCTTGGCCCCATAGGGAGCTCCACAAAATCCCCCAGTGGGACCGCCCGCATGCGTCCCACACACCCAGTTTGGCATTTTCACCCACCCAGTACAGCGCTGCGTGGCCCCATGGGGAGCTCCACCGAAGTCCCTAGTGGGACCGCACGCATGCGTCCCCACCACACCCACACACACATTTTGGCTTTTCCACCCACACAGTATAGCGCTTCGTGGCCCCATAGGGAGCGCCACAAAAAAAAACAGTGGGACCGCCCGCATGCGTCCCACACACCAAGCGTTTCGTGGCCCATAGGGACCCAGTGCTTCGTGGCCCCATAGGGAGCTCCGCCGACGGCCCCAGTGCTACCGCCCGCATGCGTCTCCCACCCAATGCACCGCTTCGTGGCCACATAGGCAGCTCCACCGACGGCCCCACTGCTGCCGCCCGCATGCGTCCCCCCCACCCAGTGTTTCGTGGCCCCATAGGGAGCCCCACCGACGGCCCCAGTGTTACCGATCGACCGACTCAGTACAGCGCTTCGTGGCTCCATAGGGAGCTCCACCGAACGTCCCAGTGCTTCCCGCCCGCAGGCGTCTCCCCCACCCAGTACAAGTTTCGTGGCCCCGTAGGGAGCTCCACCGAAGTCCCCAGTGGGACCGCCCGCATGCGTACCCCCCCACCCAGTACAGCGCTTCGTGGCCCCATAGGGAGCTCCACCGAACGTCCCAGTGCTACCGCCCGCATGCGCTCCTCCCCACCCAGTACAGCGCTTCGTGGCCCCGTAGGGAGCTCCACCGAAGAAGGTATTCACACTTGCGGCACCCACAACTGCATTCTCCACCCGCGGCCCCAAGGAAGTACCGATCCCTGCCTTGTGGCTGGTGTTCTGCCACGGATTCGTTCCTGTGCCCGGGCCAAATGACGGGTCGACATCAAGGGAAAACGCCGGGATTGAAAACATCAGATCGTCTGATATCTGGGCCCGAGAGGTTGTCGTTCCGTGCGCTTTGCTTCACGACGGGACCCTCGGACCTTCCCCGGGGCTGGATTTTCAATCTGGGCCGTGCTTTCTCAAGGTGCCGGCAATCGCAAAATCAACAAACAAAAACAGTCGGCAACGACGACGGCGACGGCGACGGCGACGATGCGCAGGAGGAGGAGTCTTGCTCGCGCGAACTCCGCTGTGCTACCCCTGGGACGCACGGCTGGCGCCGTGGGCGGAGGAGGAGGAGGACAGACGCGACAATCCTAGGACTAAAGTCCGCTCAACGTCGAAAGAAGAGGCGGAGGAGGAGGCGGAGGCGGAGGCGGAGGAGGAGGAGGAGGAGGAGGAGGAGGGAATGGGAATGGCCTCGAGCAAGAGTCCAAGCACGGACCCCTGCTGCACAGAGACTCGGGTCAGGGGCCAACCACTTGCTTAGCAGTCGGCCCGAGTCCCAGCGAGCCTACCCTGCCTGGGGTCCAGCCCACGGCCCACACGAGGCCCTCCGACCATGCAGGCCAGGCGCTTGGGCCTGGCTGAATTCCGCCACGGGCGTCTCACCCCGCGCCGCCCGCAGCAACCTCTGGACAATGCGGGCCCGCCTTTCGTCGTCGGACTCAGGCGCCAGCGCCGAGGTGCTTCCCCCACCCCCATCCGACGACGACCTCGCGACCCCGCCCCCGTCCCCCCCCCCACGCGGCCTCGCCTCCTCAGCGTGGAGCCGTGGAGACTCGCCAGGAGCTCCGCTCCCAACAGCAGCCCTCCAGGCCCCTGACTGGGAGGGGCCAGCGACAAGCGTGCCTGCACCTGCGGTACTTGCAGGCGACGGAGGCGCTTCAGGGTCGCCCCTCTTGCCCGCAGCTCGGAGCACACTAGGCAGGACTGGCACAAGGGCCTGGGGGCCGTCCACCGACCCAGGTCCTTTCAGTCCCGCAGCACGGATGCCTCCGAGCGAGCTCGCCCACTGCCCAGCAGGCCTGCTCGCAGCAGCGGTGCTCCCTTCCCCACCCAACGTCACCACCCCACTTCCGCCTCCCCGCCTAGGAGGCGCGTCACGAGCTCCACTCCTGACTGCCGCCCTCCGCGCTCTCGGCTGGGATTGGCCAGCATCAGGCGCACCCGCAGCCGCAGGCGTCTGAGGCGCGTCGGGGGCTCCCCCCTTGCCAGCAGCCCTCCGAGCCTGAGGCGGGACGTTCGACGAGCTATGGTGGCCTTCAGCTGACCCTAGGCCCGTCGGCCCCGAAGGAGGCTGAGTGTCGGCCAAAAGCCCGCCCTGGGAGACGCAGGCGCTGGCCGTCGCGCCCCTCTCCCCCGCCAGGTCGCGGTAACCCGACGGTTTGGCTCGAGACCTAGGACAATCGGCAGCTATGTGGGCCGCCTCGATCCTCGCAGCACGTGTGTAGCTGGAGCTACTTGCCCACCGCACGGCAGGCTTGCTCGCAGCGCCAGTATCGGTTCCCCCCCCCCCCCCCGACGGCTCACCTCCAACCTCCCCGCCTCCATCAGCGTTGCCAGACAGGCCTCCAGCACTGTCAGGCTCCTCAGTCTCCTCGCCGGGTGCCCTACTGCCCGCGAGGGCGGCAAGGGCCCCCTTGGCTTCGAAGGTATTGCCCTTCTTGGGGTGCTGCCCCTTAGCCAACGCGCGGAGCACACGCTTGCGGTTCGTGGGTAACTCCTGCGGACCAGGGCATGGGGCCGCAAAAGCTCTGCCCACCCTGTCCGACCCGTAGGCCCCGCACCGCCGACGCCGCGCCACCGTACCCGTGACGGTGACGTCGTGTCCTCCAGGCACAAGGATGCTCTGCCCCTCGAGGCCAGCCCACCCAACCCCCAGACGACCCGCACCGCCCCCCCACCCAGGGCCCGAGCCCCCCGAGGTCCCCGCCCAAGAGGTCCCCCAGGCACCCCAGACGGGTCGGCGTTGGCGCGAGCTTCCTGGATTTTAGCTTGCAGGAAAGCCACCGCAGAGGGGACGCATCTCTTATCAGTACCTCCAGTCAGCTGTCTGCGGGCTTCTGCAGTCTTGGAAGAGCGTCGGCACCTCCTGCAGAACAACCTATTCCCAAGCTCCACAAGATCGTGCTCGTGCAGCGCGAGAGTGAGCCTGGGTTGGGTCGGGTCATTGGCCTTATTATGGCCGCCGCTGCTTTCGGCCTCGCTCCTCTCGGCCCACAGTTCGAACCTGCAACTCCTCTGGACAGCCCAGGCGAGGTAGCGTGCGTCCACCTTGGCACTCGAAAGACAGTCCTTATAAAACCTGCAATGACCGTCAGGCAGCTTGACTGACCTGGCCCCAAGCTTGGCGAAGAAGTCCGTCCACCTATTCCCGGCGACCCAGAGGTAGGGCGGCGGGGGAGGGCCTCCAGGCGCGGGGAAGAGCACCTCCTCATCACTCAGGTGGGACGGTACCCAGGCAAAACTGGGCGGCTCCCGCTGGAGGCTGGTGAGTTGCCGCCAGACACTCGGGTAGGCAGCACTCGCCGCCGACAAACTAGCGCCCTCCCCCGCCTTCCACTGGCGTCCTTCATTCACAAACTCGAGCAGATCGCTTATAAGCAATCTGACCGTCGGCATGTGCTGCAGGGCCTTGAGCCCTGCACCCCCCCCTGCTTTGCCTACAGTCTGCTGCCCGCCTGCGAGCCCTCCGCACGCAGCTCTCGCAGGCACTCCGTTGGCGTCGATCATGACTGCAGCCCAGCCACACCGCCGCAGCTCAGGAACATCCCCGTGGTATCCCGAGCCGTCAGTGAACACTCTCTCGCTCCATTCTTCACTCGGCGACGTCCAGTCGCCCCAGAAAAAACTCGGCGGGTCCTCTGGCGGCGGTGGCACCTCGACTCTCGGCCACCTTGGGATACCCACCCCGACCGCGAAGGAGTCCGTGTCCTGTCGCCCCTCACCGACTGGTCCGTGCTCGAGCCTCGCATCTCTAGCAGCAGCCAGCTGGGGGTCGAGGTCACACTTCTCTTCCTCGTCCAGCAGTTGCTGTGTCAGCGCTGGGCGCTCGACGAATGCGTGCCCAGGGGACTCCATCCCACGCGGGCACGCTCTGCAGCCCTGGCGTTCACATAAGCATTTCTTAAAGAGCTTGGCCCGCGGCCACAGAGAGTCGGCCCACAGACTGCGAAGCGCCCCCGTCCTCCCCGCCCCAGTCACCGCCGCCCCCCGTCCCCCCGCACATGCACGCAGGCCTCTCGGCCACAGTGGCGGCGTCTTGGGGCAGGCACAGCGCCCCTCCTCCCTTTTCACAACGCACGAACAATTCGTGGCGTCATGGTGCGCAGCGATCTGCCTCATCTGCCACCTCTGGATCCCCTGTCTCAGGAGGTCGCGAAAAAATATCGGTGGGGTTGCCAGCAACGACATCACTGGCCCTTCATCTGGCCTGACCATCAGCGACGAGAACATGAACCAGCCAATACGCCTGAACGACAAGATGACAACCTTCAGCGGACCTCTGGCCCCTGCCCACGTGAGCTTGTCGTCGCCAGCCTCCACCTTGTCCAGCGTCGCTCTCCATGCCCGCTCCAGTGCCCCCAAGCTGATCTCCTGGCGCCAGACCACCCTGGCATGCTGCATGACCGGCTCGACAATGGCAGCTAAGATCGGGTCGTAGTAGGGTTTGCGCTGGCTCGCCAGGTATAGCGTGATGCTGCCTCCTCGCCCTTTGTCACCCACCAGTCTCGCCGCCTCCGAGCGCATCACGCTCAGCTCACTCGCCGACACGCCTCCCACTGCAGCTCCATGTGCCGTGGAAGGCAGCAAGCCCGTCTGCCACAGGCATCCGGCCTTGGCACCAGCAGCTTTCCTCAATGTCCTTGCCCTTCTCACCCTTGGCCTCAGCTTCTCGAGCCTGCTCTTAGCTACCGTCCTTCGCGCCTTCGTGCCGTTGAGGTCGTGGCCGAGGTTCCCCATGTGCCGCTTGGGGCTGATCTTGACCTTCGAGGCGAAGGGCTTCGCCGCTGACTGTCCTCGCCTCGACGACGCAACATGCCCCGACTTGCCCACCTGCAGCTCCAGCCCAACCTCCGCCGCCTCGTACTTGTACCTGAGCACCGCCTCCCATAGCACCCGCACGCCCCGCAGGTCTTGGCCCGCCCACTGGACCGAGGTGCCGTCCGCCAGCGTCCTGGGGATGACGTCGAACTTGGCGAGCCTCTTGAGCGCCCGTGCCGTGGCCACCGTCAGCACAGCCATCGAATTTGAGCAGCCCGCCAGGATGCCCTGATGCGCCGTGTAGCCCGTCGATAACGAGCCGAAAGCCTTGAGCCTCCTCGGCACGTGGTGGTACTTCAGGATCGACCACATGAGGCGAAGCGGGTGCCCCATACATCTGGCTTCACCTAGCACCCGTTCGGCAATCAAGCTGTCGAACACCTTCCACGCGTCCAGTAGAACCGTCACGCTGTGGCCGCCGTTGAGGCTGCTGACCTCCGCCATCAGGTTATGGTGAAACGCCGCCGCTGAGGAAGTCCTGCCCCCTCCCCCCGTGCCCCACAAGTTGGGCGCATCCGCCTGGGCCATCCAGCTCCGCGAAATCGTTGACCTCGCCTTGGCCCACAGCCGCATCACCGAGTTCACCAGCGCAGTGAGCCTGCACCCACCACTCTCCTTGGGCAGGCGGACCAGCACCGTGAAGAGCCTGCTGGTCGGCCACTCCCCCATCTTCTCACACTTGCTGAACAGCGCCGACAGCGCATACAAGCCCATGTCGCTGAGGTGCGAGAGCGCCCGCGGCGCAATCCCCGTCTGGCCGACGGCAGTCCTTTCCTTGAACTTCCCCGCTGCTTGCCGTAGATGTGCAACCCTCATCCTCGGCAGCTCCGTCCACTCGCCGAAGCCAGGTGGCTTGTCCAGCACCTTGGCCTCGTGGTACGACCACACCTCTTTCCACTCTTCAAACCGCGCTCTCCCAGCTGGCGTGGACTGCCGCGGGCCGTGGCCCTCCTCACCTCAGCTGCTGGGGGTAGGCGTGTGAAGGCATGCGCTGCCCGAGCGCCCCCTTCGAGGCTTTCGGCAGCCCAGTCCCTCCACTCCTTGTCGCATTCCTTGCCGTAGTTCTTCCTCAGCCTCTCCGCCTCCCCGATCACAGCCTGGGCCTTGGTCGCCCATTGGCCCTGGCCCAACCGCTCGAGGCCGCCCTCGAACCACTGCACCACCTCCTCGTCGAGGCGCTCGCGCGCGTAGCCAGCCTTGGCCACATTGTCGTAGAAACTCTGTATCTCGCCGAGTAGGCCCACCACCCTATCCACGTCCACGTTGCTGGTGCCCGCCAGCGACCCGATTAGCCTGCCCCGATACCTGTCCAGGTGTCTGGCCCAACGAGCCGCCACCATGTACGCATTCACCTTGGGGTCGCGAAGCCGTCGCTTGCGGGGCGGCTGCCACTTGGGTTGGGCCATCTTGAACACAGGTTCTCCGTCTCGTCCCTGGCGCTGACGCCTCGCCCTGCCCCGCAGAAACCAACGGTCGCACAGGTCCTCCTCGATCGCCTTCATCGCCGCATCCCACGCAAACTCGAGGCCCCTGGTGTCGTCAACGTCGATGACCATCTGCAACGCTTCCTCCCACATCCTGACCCTGGGGAACGGTGCTGCCCCTATCGGTGGGGCGGCCCCGAAGCCCCTCGGCCCGACCACCACCCGAATGTGGTCGACCCTCTTCACCTTGGCCAGATCGACGCGCACGGGGTAGCGCGGGCGCAGCGCCGCCTCGGTAGCGACCCCCGCCTCGCCCAGCTTTGTGTCCAAGTTGGGCGCCGCAATGACATAATCCAAACACGAGCCCTCCTCCGCTCGCCAGCATGTCGGCCCTGGTGGCACAATTGGGATGCCCCGCACCTCCTCCAACCAGGGCCCGTGCAGCTCGTCGACCTCCATGTTCCAGTCCCCCATGGCGCCCCAGTCCAGCTGGCGCGCATTGAGCGCCCGCAGGTAGGTGCGCAGCCCGTGGGCCGTGTCCGAATTGTCGTCGCCCATGCCCACCGTGTGCCGCAAGTGCACCACTACCACGACGATGCCGCCCTTCACTCCCCAGTGCACATGCCCCGCCAGCATCCTTGGAGCAAGCACAAAGGGCGGCGCCGTCACCGAGACCACCGTCTTCGCGAGCAGCGCCACGCCCCCCGAAACGCCCAAGGGCCCGTCGCCAGTAGACTGTCCTGGTGCCCGCAGCCCGTGGTAGCCGAGGTCGCGCACCTGGTTCTGCAGCGAGTTGAGCCTGTCCCCTTTCACCCTGTGCCCCTGCGCTGCGAAGACGTCCCCAATGGGCCTGCCCGCCAGATACTCCGTCAGCCCACGGCCGCATGTGGTCAGCACACCCTTGGCAGTGCCCAAACTACCGCTCGTATCGTCATTCTTGGAAGCTTCTGCCATGGTGCTTGCAATCATCAGTGCCGCACTCAGCTCCCAAACCTTCGTAAGCCCTGTAGGCCCACCTTGACGCCGCCGCCATCTTCTGCGCCATCGCGCGCAGCTCGGTCTCCTCGCTGGGGACGCCCAGGCCTGCTGCCTCGAAACTGGTCCTGAGCTGGTCGATCGGCACGTTGTCCGCCTCGACCTCGATCCGCTTAGGGTCGGGCTCACTGCTGCCGCTCGCGCCACCAGGAGCCCCTTCATGAGCAGGGCGCACCATGCCAGCACGCTTGAACACCTTCTCCCCCAGCTTCGGGTGCTGCAGCAGCCGCTCCGCCACGTCGCCCGAGGCCCCAAGCTCCTGCAGCAGCGCACCCAGGCCCTCCAGGTTGATCCTCGGCCCCTCCGCCACGGGGGTGTCCTTCTCGTCTGGCGGCGTGGGTATCTGGGCCGTGAGCTCGCACATCTTCTGCTCCAGCTCCACCGCCTCTCCGCGCAGCGACTTCGCCTTTGCCCTCTCCTTCTCGAGCACCAGCTTCGCCGCCTCGATCGCCTCCTCTGCCTTGGCCACCGCGGCATCCTGCTTCTCGATGGCCTCCTGCTTTGCTTTGTGCTTTCGCTGAAGGCCGAGCAGCTGGGTAAGCAGCGGCGTCTTGGCCCGCAGCTCGTCCACCTTCGCCTGCTTCTGCACTTCCAGCCTCTCGATCGTGTCCAGCACCTCTTGCACTGGCGACTCGATCGCTCGCATCGCTCGCAACTGGTCATCCAGCACATCCAGCTCCTTCCGATGCTTCTCATCTTCGTCTTCCTCTCCACCTTCTCCAGCAGGCTTCGTTCCTTCAGCAGGGCGCCCCGCCTTCGCAGCCACTCGTAGACTCTTGACCTCCTCTCGCAGTCGCGCCAACTCCTTCTGCATTGCCGTCGAGTTCCCGCTGCCGGCTCCGTTCCCGCCTGCAGCCGCTGGGCTGCGCTGCTGACGTTGCCGTGCCAGACCCTCTTCTCCACGGACCTGGCCAAGGAACACCTTACTCTTGTCTCCACCGCAGGAAAAGCAGCTGCGCTTGCTCCCGAACTTGATGCGTGGCATGCACACCCGCGCCCCCCCTTCGTACTTGCAGTGCTTGCAGTACCAGTCGGGCGTGAGCGCGCCGCCGCCTCCTCCACGACCTCCAGGCGCCATGGTCCCTCGCCAACCCACAGGGGTAACGAGGCCAGCCACAAGACAAGGAGGACCGCGCGGGGCACTGACCTCGGATCAGGGCGAACTGATCGGGCCAAGAAACAACTGAAGGCTAGCCGCGGACTAGCGGTATCCACTTGTTCCCCTGTGGAACAAAGCATCTTGAGCCAAAACGGCTACGACGGAGGAGGAGGAGGAGGAGGAGGAGGAGGAGGAGGAGGAGGAGGAGGAGGACGACGACGACGACGACGACGACGACGACGACGACGACGCTGCGCGAGGAGGAGAGCCCCGCACGTGGGAGGCTCGGAGGCCTCCCTCCACGAGGGGCTGGCAGGGGGCACCCTCGGAGCTGCCCGCCACGGCCGCCTCGGCCGCTGGGGCGGCCTCCGCGGCGGGCACCGCGGCCGCTGGGGCGGCGGGCTCCTCCGAGGCGTAATCTGCAAAAGGCACCATGGAGCATCCGTGTGAGCGGGGCCGGGTGGTCATTCGCTGCTCTGGGGCGCGTGGCTGAAGTGGTGTTTAGCACTGCGGATGGTGTCAGCGTTGTCGCGCTGCTGCGTTGGAATTTTCCAACTGTCGACCCCCGCCCTCCGGTGCCCATGGTGCTCTTTCAATTGCCTCCTGGGGCTCGCACCGTGTTATTTGCCAGGGCAAGTCCTGACCCTCAGAATGCGCCCCTGGGCCCCGAACAACAATAACAACACCAACACCAACACCAACACCAACAATAACATCAACAACAACAACAGCAACAACAACAACAACCACAACCACAACCACAACCACAACCACAACCACAACCACAACCACAACAACAACAACAACAACAACAACAACAACAACAGCAACAGCAACAGCAACAACAACAACAACACCCACACCAACAACAACACCAACACCAACACCAACACCAACACCAACAACAACAACAACAACAACAACAACAAAAACAACGACAACAACAACGACAACGACAACAGCGACAACATCGACAACGACAACTACAACTACAACGACAACAGCAACAACGACAACAACAACGACAACAACAACAGCAGCAGGAACAACAACAATCATTTTAAGACTGTTCGCCCTTATCTGCTCGAGTGTCCAATAACGCGTATGTCCCAAACCCTCGATACCCGCCCTCTTCGTTTTCGATCAGACCCCCATGGGGGTATACTTTTCTTCCCTGCAGGCCGGGCCCCGGCAAGCGTCGGGGCGGCCGCGGGCCGTCGGCCTGACCAGCGGCAGCGCTGATCGGCGGGGCGGCCGCGGACCGTCGACCCGACCCCAAGGGGGACGGACAGGGGACCGACCACGACGACGACGACGACGACGACGGCGACGACGAGCGAAAGCGAGAGCGAGAGACAACGACAGCAGGGCCACGAAGGACACGAAGTAGGCCACGAAGGGCGACAGCGGGGACACGAAGGGAATGCGTATGGGGCCACGAAGGGCGCGAACGAGCGGGGGCCACGAAGGGCAGATAATGCGGGGCCACAGAAGGCAACGATGGGGCCGCTGAGGGTAGCAACTGGGCTACGTAGGACACTGAGGGGGCCACAAACGGCGACAGCGGGGCCACGAAGGGCAGGCACATGGGGCCACAACGGGCGCGACTCCTGGGTGCCTGGGTGTCGGGAGCACGGCGCTTGAGCAAATTACATGAAATTCCAACGCAAGGGCGCTATTCTTCAGTAAATTGCAAGCAAGTCTCCAGCGAGAGCGCGACTCCAGTGCGCCTGGAGAGCGATTCCTGAATAAATTGTAAGGACGTCTCAAGCGAGAGCGCGATTCCTTAATAAAATGCGAGGACGTCTCGGGCGGGAGCGGGGGTCCTGGCTAAATTGTAAGGAAGTCTCAGGCGGGAGCCGTTGTTGTTGTAACACGGGGGCCAGGGGCGCAGTTTGAGCATCAAGACTTTCCCTGTCAAAAAACAGGGTGTGAGTGTCGAGGGGCACACTTTGATTTAGAAAAAACAATATGCACCGGAGAGGGGGGATCAACAATAACTATTGTTCAGAAGTGAGAATTCACCAACATCAGCAATATCAGCAACAACAACAACAACAACTGCAGCAGCAGCAACAACAACAACAGCAGCAGCAACAGCAACAGCAACAGCAGCAACAACAACAGTGAACAACAGCATCAACAACAACAACAACAACAACAACAACAACAACAACAACAACAACAACAACAACAACAACAACAATTACTAGCACGTGGGGACACTCCGTTCTCACCAGTGCCAGGGTTTTCATAGGAGGCGGGCAATACCCCCACTTTGTGGGGGGGCCGGTTCAAGCTCTACCAAATTTCCAAACGACTCTTCGCCACCACCCACACCCAGCTTCCCGCCCTATGACGTTCGGACACTTCACTTCGTGGCATGCGGACGACCGTGGCTACTATTCAGGGCCCCGCGGCCGACGACGACGGCGTGCGCGCGCGAAGAAAAAACGAATGTGTCCCGCATGGTATTATTTGACAGGGATGATGGCCCTGGCAGGTGCGCAACCGTTGTTGCAGAAGTTCGAAAAAGTTGCTCGCAAAAGCCCGTTTGACAGAAATGTTTAAAAAGTGTTGGGTTTCCTACGAATCCGCAAGAGCGCGCGGGATGAAATTTTGACAATTTTTTTTTGAAAAACCATTGGTTTTTTGATGTTTTTATGTTAAAATCGCTACGAAAACTAAGGTTTTGGAAGGATTTCGTCTTGCGCGCGCGAATGTCCACTTTACCTTATTTTTTGCAAGGGATTCTTGAAGTTTGGTTATGTTAGAACAAGAAATGTCCACTTTAGCTTATTTTTTGCAAGGGAAAACCGATCGTAACAACACAACCGGATCCGGACTCCCCCGTTTTGCCTGAGACTTCCTCACGAAAATGATGAAAATGAGGCTGCGGCCTAGGCGCGGCGGGGGGGTCGTGCACCAGGGGTCCCAACAATAATTATTCTTTAGAAGTAATAATGTTCAACAACAACAACAACAGCAGCAAAAACAACAATACTGTTCGCTCTAATCTGCCCGCGTGCCATTCCAACACGTATCCGCCCTCTTCGTCTTCGATCGGACCCCGTGGGGGTATAATATTCTTACCTGCAACACGTATCACGTGCAGCCACGAAGGTAGGGGAAGAGAGGACGGATGGAAGGAAGGGACAAGGGGGAGGGCGGAGGATAGAGCACGCGAGAGAGAGACTAGCAGGAGGGGGGCTGGGAGCAGAAAGCACGTGGCAGCACCAGACGGGCAGATCGGACGGGGAGACCCTAGCGGGCGGGTAAGGAGGGCGGGCCCAGGAGGCCAGGTCGATCAGGCGGGTTGCTGAAGCGTGCGTCCTGCATGAATCGCGAGGACGTCTCGAGCGATAGCGCGATTCCCACATTAATCTGACGAAATCCACTGCGAGAGCGCGATTCCTGAGCGTTGAGGGCGCGGCGTCCGAATGAGCTGCGATCAATCCCACCCGCGAGAGCGCGATTCCTCTATACATTGTGAGGACGTCCCACGAAATGGGAGTGGAGCCGCATGCGAACGCAGCCACTGGGGCCTTCGGTGCAACCCCCTGTGAGGCCACGAAACGTGTTAAGGTGTGCCGACATGGGGGTGGAACTGCATGCGAACGCAGCCACTGGGGCCGTCGGTGGAGCTCCCTATGGGGCCACGAAGCGTGTGAGGAGGGCGAGGAGGAGGAGGAGGAGGAGGAGGGAGGATGGGAGGAGGAGGAGGAGGAGGGAGGATGAGGAGGAGGATGAGGAGGGATGATTGGAGGATGAGGAGGAGGATGGGGATAGCGAGGAGGATGAGGCGAGGGGAATGAGGGGAGGATGAGGATGGCGAGGAGGATGAGGAGGAGGAGGAGGAGGGAGGGAGGAGGAAGGAGGAACGAAGGAGGAGAACACGGGGCGCTGTCTCTTCAAAACGGGGACCCAACACCACAAAATAGTTGGGAACAACAGCAACAATCATTGTAATACTGTTCGCTCGTAGTTGCTCGCGGGCCAATCAACACCTATGTCCCAAACCCTCGATACCCGCCATCTTCGTCTTAGATCGTACCCCCTTGGAGGTATATCTCTTTCTTACCTGCAACGTGTACGTCATGCAGCCTTCAGGCAAGGGAAGAAAGGACGGATGGAAGGAGGGGACAAGGGGAAGGGAGGAGGAAGGAGCATGAGAGAGGGAAAGTAGAAGGAGGGGGCTAGGACCAGAAAGCACGTGGCAAAAACAGACGGGCAAATCAGGCGGGTAGACCCTAACAGGCGGGTCGGGAAGGTGGGCCCAAGCAGCCAGGTCGAGCAGGCGTGTTTCCGAAGCGCGTCCTACATGAATCGCGAGGAAGTCTCGGACGATAGCGCGATTCCCACATAAATCGGAGGGAAATCCACAGCGAGAGCGTGATTCCTGAGGGTCGCGGGCGCGGCGTCTGAATAAATGGCGAGGAACTCCCACGCGGGAGCGCGATCCGCGCGGTTTGGGAATGAATTGTGATGAACTATCAGGCGGGAGCCGTTGTTGTAAACCGGGGGCCACGGGCACAATTTGGTGACCCCTCGCTTTCCCTTGTGAAAAACCGGGTGCGAGCCCCGGGAGAAGCACTTTAATCTAACCGAATGCAGCGGTTACCTGACCTGAGGGGGGGAACAATAACATGAACAACGGCAACAGCAACAACAACAACAACAATCAGTTCAAGACTGTTCGCTCTTATCTGCTCGCGTGCCATGCCAACACGTATATCGCAAACCCTCGGTACCCGCCCTTTTCGTCTTCGATCGTACCCGCCTGATACGTCCTCAGGGGAAGGGAGGACGGATGGAAGGAAAGGACAAGGGGGAAGTAGGAGGATGGAGCACGAGAGAGAATAGCAGAAGGGGGGCGAGGAACAGAAAACACGTGGCAGAACCAGACGGGCGGGCCCAAGCGGCCAGGTCGAGCAGGCGGGTTGCTGAAGCGTGCGCCCTGCATGAATCGCGAGGACGTCTCGAGCGATAGCGCGATTCCCACATAAATCTGACGAAATTCACAGCGAGAGCGTGATTCCTGAGTGCCGGGGGCGCGGCGTCTGAACAAATTGCGAGGGCGCCCCACGCGAGAGCGCGATTCCTGCATCAATCGTGAGGAAGTCCCGGGCGAGTTTCACGCGGGAACCACTGTTGTTGTAAACGGGGGGGCGCTGTGGGCTGGGGCCTTTGCAGGCTGGGGCCTCTGTGGGGTGGGGCCTCCGTGGGCGGCGTCGGGGGCCTCGGTGGGCAGCGCGCTGTGGCCTCTGTGAGCTGTGTTGGGGCGCCTCCGTGGGCAGCGCGCGCGGGGGCCTCCGTGGGCACGCTTGGGGCCTCTGTGGGCTGGGGCCTCTGTGGGCGCGCTGGGGGCCTCAGTGGGCTGCGTCGGGGGGCCTCGAGGGGCAGCGCGCGGGCGCCTCCGCGGGCGCGCTTGGGGCCTCTGTGGGCCGGGCCCTCTGTGGGTTGCGTCGGGGGGCCTCGAGGGGCAGCGCGCGGGCGCCTCCGTGGGTTTTTGGGAGGTGTCGGGGGGCCTCGGCGGCGGACAGCGCGCCGGGGCCCCGTGAGCGGTCCCGAAGGCCAGACATGAAGTGAGCACGGCGGGACCGAGAAAATAGGAATCCCTCGGGGGCCTGGGCTGAGAGCGCCCGCGCCGCCGCCGCGTCGACGCCGCGCGAACCCACTGCGGCTGCGCTCCAGGACACCCGATGATGTGATTCACTCAAACGCGCGGCCCTGGTCCCGACCCCTCTGAAGGGGCCCTGGGACACACAAAAAGATACACATAAGATGTTTCCATTTTTCCATAGATACACACAAATAGATTTCCCATAGTTTCCAGTATTTTCAGGGCTTTCGTCTTCCCCCCCCCACTTCCCATATGTTCTCATATTTTCTGGGGAATCGACGATGAATTGTGTCTGTGTGCTTTTTCCCTCCTGACAATGTTTGATGGTCCCAGGGCCAGACAAATCCATGTCGCCGGAGATCTAGCCCGACTCCAGGATGAGTCAGCCTCGAATCGGGAGATCGGATCCGCGTCGGCTCGCGCGCGTCGGGATCGGGCCGCACGCTGGCGCGGAGTCGGAACCGAATCGCACCGGCTGCGCCGGGAGGCACAGCAGTGCCCTGCAGACAGCGGGCCGCATCGGATCATCAGAATATCGGAGGAGGAGGAGGAGGAGGAGGAGGAGGAGGAGGAGGAGGAGGGGGAGGAGGAGGAGGAGGAGGAGGAGGAGGGGAGGAGGAGGAGGAGGAGGAGGAGGAGGAGGAGGGAGGAGGAGGGGGGGGGGGGGGGGGAGGGGGAGGAGGAGGAATCGGATATCGGACATCGGGCCAGCGGGAGTCGGCATCCAGTCGGATCGATCAGGTCCAAGCGGGGGCCCTATACCCTCGGGTCCTCGGCCGCAGGGGCCGCCTCGGCCGCAGGCGCCTCGGGGTCGCTGTCCGCGTCCATCTCCTCCTCGCGGCGGGGGAGGGTAAGGGGACAAAAAAGTGCAACCCCTTCGTCTTCGGCCGCATCGCATTCGCCCCCCCCCCCCCCTCCCCCCAATTTCAAAGTGGGGTTCGGCCTCTCGGAGGCCCTGGGGGTTCCACTTTTTTTGTCCTCCCACGCCGGTGCTGCCAAATGCTTGAGGCCAACTTTGAAATTGGGGGGAACGGGGGGCGTGGTGTCAAGGATTCCACTTTTTTGTCCATCTACGGGAGCGCGTACCCTTCCTCAGTCGGCGTTGCAAGGACAACGACGTGCTGTGGAAGCTAACCTTCCAACTCAGGAGCGCGAAACCTGTGACGGTTTGTCAGACGGGACCCCGGGAACCCAAGGCATGAGTGGACAAAGGGCTCGTACAATTCGACTTGCAATGGTGTTGGATCCGACTCTGCACTGGTCGATTGCATAGCAGACGGACGAACGTGGCATCAATTTGCAACGAAGTTTGCATTTGACGGCCGCGCTGCACGCTGACCTTCCTGCCCTAGCAGCGCATGGCCTTGACTGTTTACGTATTGAACACCGCACGGCTCTTCGCTCGCTCGCTCGCTCGGCGTTTGGGCAGCTTTGCAGTCACACACGACAAGAGGTCTTGCCATGAGAATTCTTGGGACTCAGTCTTCGCCGATCTTGGAGGGCCCCCAGCACCGCCGCCGCCGCCTCTGTGGGTCCCTGGGGCCAGCGAGGGATCAGCAACATCCGCGGGGCACCTGCCGGCAGGCCGGCCTCATCTTTGGCGCGCCGTCTGTCGCAGCAAGCATCGAATCGGGGTATCGGATCGACACGGAGTATGTGTGTGGTGTGTGTGTGTGGTGTGTGTGTGCGTGTTGTGTGTGGTTGTGTGGATGGATGTGGGTGTGTGGGTGTGGGTGTGGGGGTGGGGGTGGGTGTGGCTGGGTGTGGATGGGTGGGTTGGTGGGTCGGTGGATGGGTGCGTGAGTGCGTGGGTGCGTGGGTGCGTGGATGCGTGGGTGCGTGGGTGCCTGGGTGCGTGTGTGCGTGGGTGCGTGGGTGCGTGGGTGCGTGGGTGCGTGGGTGAGTGCGTGCGTGTGTGCGTGCGTGCGTGTGTGCGTGTGTGCGTGTGCGCGTGCGTGCGTGCGGAGCAGCGACGTGCACGCCAACGGGAAGAGAGGAAAACACAATGATATCTCACATAGGAAGGCGTTGGAAATAGATTGGACTTCCGCCCGCCCCTTCAAGAGGAGAGAAGGGGGACAACCGTTCGACTCTTGAAGTAGGAAGACGCCTGAAGTAGATTAGGATCTGGATCTCCTACAGCCTACACTGTCAACCAAGACACCCCAGCGGTGATGACCTGCGACCAGCGCCCGATTTCGAATGCCGCGCGCAGGTCATCACCGCTGGGGGGGCGCCGAAGGCGGCTCCCTCAGCCCAGCGATTGCGGGTGTCTCTCCCTCGCGCATGATCCTCGGCCACCTTCTCGTCGGCATCCACCTCCTGGAGGAGCGCGATCTCCTCCTCGGCCGCCTCCTGGTTGCTCGCCACCTCCTCTTGCAGGAGCGCCTGCCCGGGTGCGGGCAAGTCTGCTCCAGAGCTGGGAGAGGGCACAAGAAGGCGGAAGTAACTGGGGCTGGCATGGATCGGAGAGAGCAAGATGAAACGATGCCTGCTCTCCCGCCTGGCCCCCATCCGTTCAGGAGGAGGAGGAGAAGGACTTCTCCTGGGGTCCGTGAGGGAGGGGAGGAGGAGGAGGAGGAGGAGGAGGAGGAGAAGGAGGAGGAGGAGGAGGAGGCGGAGGCGGAGGAGGAGGAGGAGGAGGAGGAGGAGGAGGAGGCGGAGGCGGAGGAGGAGGAGGAGGAGGAGGAGGAGGAGGAGGAGGAGGAAATTCTCCTGGGGTCCGTCCCGACCCGTGCCTCGACGCGGCTCTGGCCGTGGCGGCGACGAGCCTCCCGGCGGCCCAGAGGGCAGGAGCCACTGCCGGGGGAGGGGCCGCCGCTGCCTCGACGGGCCCTCCTCCGAAGGGGGGGGGCGGAGAGCAGGAGGAGGCGAGAGCAGGAAGGCCGTGCACGGGAGGCGGAGGAAGAGGCGGAGGAGAGGATCGGCGGCGAGCCCCGGGGGGGGGGGACAGGGGGAGGGCCTGCGCAGAAGGCCCAGGAGTCCCCTGGCCTTCGGAAAAAAAATCCCTGAATCTGCGACTGATCGAAGGGTCACCGCATAGAGGATTTGCCGGCACGGTGGCTGATTTGCCGCAGGCAGTTGGCTTGATATAGCGGTTGCCGCTACAACTTGGTAGCATGGTTGTAAGCGTTCTTCTAGACGCAGGGAGCCCCGCAGAAGGCGCGAGGGCTTCCGAGAAGCCCCGCCACCCTCCGAAGAGGCCTCGCTCGCCGCCGACGGAGGCTGAGCGTGGGGGGAGACGGGTCCCGAGGGAAACGGGTCCTGGACCCTTGGGGCCCTCCACCCCAGGACGAGACCTTCCTCCTGCCCCGCTTCCTGGCAGCCCAGGGGGCCCGTGGAGCCCGTGGAGGGCCCGAGAACGGCGAAAAGCCTCAGGACCCGTTTCTCCTGCTCCTCCGAGTGAAGGAGGCGTAGGAGGAGAGGAGGCAGGAGGCCGCCTCCCCACTGCTCTCGAGGAGGCAGGAGGAGGAGGCAGGAGGAGGCCGCCTCCCCGCCGTTTCTCCTGCTCCTCCGAGTGAAGGGGGCGTAGAGGAGGAGGAGGCAGGAGGAGGCCGCCTCCCCACTGCTGTCTCGAAGAGGGGGGTGCGGGGCCCTCTGACACGGCAGGCGCGTCGCCCCCCGCGGATCGGCCAAGACAGGACCGAACCCCGTGGCTGGCCGAGCCCCGTGGCCGGCCGCCGCCAGGAGGGGGGGCGCAGCGAGAGGGAGGAGGAGGAGGAGGAGGACGACGACGACGAGGACGACGACGACGCCATCGACGATGATGATGATGATGATGATGATGATGATGATGATGATGATGATGATGATGATGATGATGATGATGATGATGATGATGATGATGATGATGATGATGATGAGGATGATGATGATGATGACGATGCTGATGATGATGCTGATGATGCTGCTGCTGATGATGATGCTGATGATGATGATGATGAGGAGGAGGAGGAGGAGGAGGAGGAGCGAAGAGCGAGGAGGAGTGAGGAGAAGGAGGCGGATGAGGAGGCCCGGAGGAGGAGGAGGAGGAGGAGGAGGAGGAGGAGGAGGCCGGCCGAGCCCCGTGGCCGGCCGCCGCTCCCCACCAGCGCACCTCTGCCTCGGAGAGCAGGCTGCCCACGGAGGTGTACTCGTCTTCGGTGCGCTCCTGCCGAAAATCGGCGGCGAGCGCGGAGGGGACGTGAGTTCCATTGAACCCAAGGCCAGCAGCCATGAGCAATGAGGGAGGACGATGAGGAGGAGGAGGAGGAGGAGGAGGAGGAGGAGGAGGACGAGGACGAGGACGAGGAGGAGGAGGAGGAGGAACGAGGAGGAGGAGGAGGAGGAGGAGGAGGAGGAGGAGGCGAGAGGAAGAGGAGGAGGAAGAGGAGGAGGAGGAGGAGGAGGAGGAGGAGAGAGGAAGAGGAGCAATGAACAATGAGCGATACGCGGGGAATCTAAATGGGTTTATCAAAGCCACACGCTACAAACTTGGCCAAAAACACAACGGGACCCAAACGTGTTGAGAGCGGGTCAAATCTAAAGGACGTGGGGGGGGGCCTTTGGCAGAGCCAGCGCTGCCCCCGAGCGACGGCGAACCCAGGCGCCGCGCAGGCGTGCGAAGGGGGCCGTCAAAGGAGACCGACGCTAAGCTGGTCCACCGTGCTTGGAATTATTACACGCCCCCCTCCGTGGAGCCCGCTTAGGATGCACAACTACGGGGATTGGGTGAAGATCAGGACTCGAAGATGCATCAAAACTAATGGCACGAATTGGGTCGGGGATGGTTCCTCGGGCCACTAAAGATGGTGGCCGAATGCTACCTGCAAGCGCTCCGCCACTCAAAGTGCGATTTACACGAATGCCGTGCCTCGAACGGCTCCTGTCTTTCTCCGCGCTCCTGGCCTGGTTCAATCCTTCTCTCCGCCCTTCTCGATCAGCGAGCGGAGCCTCGCTGCCTCGCGCTCGAAAGGCCCGCGCGGGGCTGGCCCCGAAAGCTGCCCCGCCTTGGACACCTGCTCGTTGTTCAGGAACTGAAGCAGCAACGTCCTCGCCTCCCCCCTGGTTCGTCGCGCGGAAAGACAAACGTCAGCCTGCCCTCCTTCGCGCCCGAACTGCCCTGCGCCTCGCCCTTCCTCGCCTCGTGCATGCGAGCCGAAAGCGAAGCGCGCGCTCGGCCACCTCCTGAAGGGTCTTGCTCGCGATGTTTGTCTGGAAGTAAGCCGCGAACACCTTCCTATCGTTTTCTTGGTGCACCTCGGAGCCTTCTAGAAAGCTGCCCGCGCCGTCGACGAGGCGCAGGCCTGCCGCGGCCCGCATCTGCGCGCGCGGTGATACTCGAGCAATGAAGTCGACCACTTCTCCGTTCATCTGTCGCTCCATGAAGATGTTTGGGGCTTCGTCGCACTTTGCGCATGAGTCGATCATGATCTGGGGCAGGGGCGGCGGCTCTTCCATCATCTCCCACGTCTGGAACATCGTGCCCGCGAGATCCGCCAGCCCGCGCGCGTCGTTGAGGCGCATCTTGGCGACTGCCTTCAGCAGTGCATGTCGCCCTTCTTGTTCTTGCCCTCTGTTTCGGCTGGCTGGTTGGCTGGCGGCGCCGGCGCGCGGGCCTCATCTGCTCCGCGCTCTGACCGCGCCGAAGAGTTCCGCGTCCTCGTCGCCGCCGTCGCCGCTGACATCGCGCAGGACTTCGCGCGGGGCGCCAGTGAGGCGACGGCGCTGTCGAGGGGGGGCTCGGCCATGGAGACGGCCGCGTAGATGGCGGCGTAGATCGTCCAACTCTGAGGCCGCAAGCTCACGCAGGGAGCACTGCAATGTCGAAGGAGGCTCGAGAGGTCACCGTGCCCCACCCCCGCCGAATCAACGATGTCCCCGCTGCACAGCTAGCACTGAATGAAATGCCGCCCAAGTCCTGTCCCAGAGAACTTCCCGGCAGCATGCTATGCATGTGTTACATGGGGTCAAGACGTGACGCGAGGATCTAGGATCACGTAGAGAACGCGCCCCTTTTGGTTGCAAACGTTTCCCCGCAGCCCTCGACTTGGCAAACGAACTGGGGCCCCTCGGGGTTGACGGGCTCATCTGGGTTAGCCTCTGGAGCCTTCTCAGTGTATTCTGGAAGTGCGAAGCGAGAACGAAAGGTACTAGAACGGAAAGCGGCGAAATCGACCGCTGAATCCCGCGGGGGGGCAGGACGTGTAGCAATGGGGCCCAAGAGATCCTCGCAGTCAGGCAAGGGCCCCTGGGCCCACTGCAGGCGCCAGCTAAGGCGACGGGAACCGAGATCAACGCGCGTCGCACACGCGCGCCAATGCCTGAGAGCTCATTTTGACGCCAACGCCCGAGTTGCCCCTGTCTCGGTCGCCCAGCTGGCCCGCCCGCGCATCGCAACGCGGGCATGGTGCGGCGCTGCGGTGATAAGGAAGCCTCCAGGCCACAAAAAGCCGAATTCTGAACCAAAGACATAACAGTTGAGCGCGTGATCTTCCACGGGGAGTCTGAGAGACCAGAAGCCGCCAACACCGCATACAGCGAAACGCATTGCCTGATGCCGCCGGGTAATCTCCTGACTGGACGCCTGGGACATCGATATATGGAGCCCAAGGTATCTCACCTCCTCCTTGGGCACGCCTGGGAGGAGGGCCCGCCCGGGCCCGCGAAGCCACTTCTTGCGCGCCATGGCCCCCAGTTCCATCGGTCCAAACCACCAGCTCCCGATTGCCCCGGATTTGCGCATGCCCGTTGCCCCGGAGGAAGGGGTCGAGGCAAGCGCAATGGCACGGTACTTCGACCAGGGATGTCCCCATCGAGTCCCCGAGGGCGTAGCGGTAGAGGTCGTCGGCATACATGAAGAAGCTAATGTCGGCCGCCTGGCCGCCCCGTTCAGCGCGTAAAAGCGAAAGAGAGGGGTCGGCCCCGCGGAGGGGCTCCGCCCGCATCTGCGCAGCGCGGCTGAGCGTCGTAGAGAAAGCGACAACCATGAAGGGATGCCCCATCACCCCTCCCACTCCTGTTTTGACCGCTAGCTCTCCACCATCACTAGGTGGCAGGACTACAGCATCACGCTATATATTCTTGGGGAGCACAGCCTGTTCAGGCTGAACAAGAATGGACGCCGCATGGCCTCCCATCTCGACCTGCCAGAAGCGTCGCTCATATATGTGAGACTGGCCCCAAAGCTCCACCCCGCCTTTCGCAATCTTCACCCGACGACCTGGGATGTCATGATGGCCCCCCCTCTCGACGACGATGACGCTGAACCCACCCCCCCGGGGGGGAAAAAAATCGCTCGGTAACGAATCCGCGAGAAAATCTTTGCCAGCCACAGGCAATGCGTGGACCGCCCTTCCCCCTGGGACCTGGCTGGGCCGACTCGTATGAAGCGCACTCTTTGCTAACGTTCCAACGCTGGGGCGTCGGGCGCCCGGCCAGGCCGACTGCGAGATGGGCGCGCCTCCGAGCCAACGCCCATCCCTTTCATTCAACGCGAAACGCGACATCTGGCAGACCGACGAGCCCAGCCCATTGCCTCGCAGAAGTCGCGACGGGCCACGCCGCGCAGGATGCCTGGATGCGAGACCCGCGGACAGCACGAACATGATTTCTGCGCTGTAGACGATGTCGTAGGTCGTTCTCTAGACAACTCGCGTAGGTCGTTCTCTACCTGATCCAGGTCCGAGGCGCGAGTGCGCGAGGCGCGAAGCTCGATCCTCTTCTGGGGCATGTCGCTCCTCTGCTTGGCCCAGCGCGCGCGCTCGTCGGGAAAGTCGGTTGGCTGCGTGAAATACTCTGCGCCGGCCTCGACCAGGCAGCGCTCTAGCAGCTCGACGGCGTCGGCGGGCGCGCCCCGGTCGCGGGCGAGGGCCAGATCCTCGGAGTGGTCGGCCAGCCAGCTGGCGACGCCATTCGCGAAATTCATGCGCTGCTCGCCCGTCTTGACTGCTGCCAAGAAGCAGACGTGCCCCACCTGGGCGGCGTCTGCGACTCGCCACATTCCTGGGGCCCTCCTGGATAAAGAATCCCTGGGTAAACTGGACCGCGGCCGCGTGAAGGTCGGCCGCGTTGGGCCAGAAGCTGGGCGCCGATCCGACGCCGCGCGCGGCGCTTCGCAATGCGCGGCGCCCAGCCAAGGGTAAGGAAGTCGAAGTCGATGAGGCTGCTCGGCCCCTCGGGGCCGCTGACGTAGGACGCGGGCTTGCCCTTGATAAATGCGTTCGCCGCCAGAAGAACATGTTGAAACAAGGTCGGCCACTGATTCGCCGGCACCCTGGTGTCGTCGTTCACGTGCGCGCACCGCGTCGATTGAGCTGCCCTCGCACTCCTGCCACTGGCCATGCATCGTGGGGCGGCCCAGGCCGTCGCCCACGTCGGCAGCGAAGATGGGAACGCAACGAACTGGGAGTTGGGAAGGGCATGCGCGCCACCACTGGGTCATCTTGGCAACTGTCTGGGAGCGACGTGGGCCCGCTCCGCGACTTCGAGGCTGCGGGGGAAGTGGAGCGCCCCCGAGCATGCGTCCGCGACGCCCTGACAAACGCGAGCGGCCAAACAGTGGTCTCCCAGTTCGGGCGGGATGAGGAGGACTCGGCGGACGCGGTGTTCACGATGGCCACGTCCAAAAAAAATATCCCGGCAAAGCAACCTAACAGCGATGTGTAGAAGCATATCTGAAAGCATCCCCCTTAAGATTCAGATGAAAATCCAGTTGTAGAATTCTGCTGTTCTCGCAGTCGTAGTCGCATTCGCGATGACAGTCGCAGCGGCAACGGCAGTCGCAGTCACAGCCTCAGCCTCAGCCTGCCTCAGCCTCAGCCTCAGCCTGCCTCAGCCTCAGCCTGCCTCAGCCTCAGCCTCAGCCTGCTTCAGCCTCAGCCTCAGTCTGCCTTCAGCCTCGGCCTCAGCCTCAGCCTGCCTCAGCCTCAGCCTGCATCAGCCTCAGCCTCAGCCTCAGCCTGCCTCAGCATCAGCCTGCCTCAGCCTCAGCCTCAGCCTGCCTCAGCCTCAGCCTCAGTCTGCTTCAGCCTCAGCCTCAGTCTGCCTTCAGCCTCGGCCTCAGCCTCAGCCTGCCTCAGCCTCAGCCTGCCTCGGCCGCAGCATCAGCCTGCCTCGGCATTCAAAATGTGGCCCAGGAATGGAGTTCTGGGAACTAGAAGAACACGAAGTGGCCTACAGTTGGCTACGGGCATTCAAAATCATGCCCAGGAATGGAGCTCTGGGAACTTGAAGAACACGAAGTGGCCTACCGTTGCCTCCGGGCATCCAAAATGTGGCCCGGGAATGGAATTCTGGGAACTAGAAGTGGCCTACAGTTGGCTCCGGGCATTCAAAATCATGCCCAGGAATGGAGTTCTGGGAACGTGAAGAGCACGAAATGGCCTACAGCTCGCTCCGGGCATCCAAAATGTGGCCCGGGAATGGAGTTCTGGGAGCACCAAGAGCGATTTTGCGAGGATGTCCCAAGCGATTTCGGTTTCGGCGGCAGCCTCCCCGGGTCCCGCCCCGACCCCCCTGAGGAATCATGATGCTCTCTTTTGACACCACTAGAAACCTATCAGTCTTCGCTGTTAGGTAAATAGAGACGCCGGCGCTCGAGTTGGTGTGCAGTCCTGGCAATGCTGCTGCTTCGAGTACCAGTCGACCACCGATGCGCTGCTGGGGGGCACAACGGGCCTCGCGGCAGACCTTCTGGGTGCATGCCAGCCAAGAGCGCGAAATCCATGTTCCGCGCGCAGCCAGCGACCTGCGCGAGGCGACCACCAGTGACCCGCCGGGGATTCCAGCCCACAGCCCTCAGAACCCTGGCGCTGGCGGCACCAGCTGAAAGGCGCGCATGGCCAGCAGCTCGCCTGGGCGCAGGTAGCAATGGAACATGAACCCGAGCGCGCACGCCATCTCGACCGCTCCCTTGAGCAGCAGGATCTCGAGGGCCCCGCGCAGTACCAGCCACGGAAGCAGCGGCCGCGACCGGCCCAGCCTCCTGTGCCTCCAGCCCAGCAGCGCTCGGATGCTCCTCGGCAGCACCACCCGCAGCGGTCGCCCCAGCCCTGGCCTGGCCCGCAGCAGCGCCGACGGCAGCTTGGAGGCCCGGTTCGGCCTCACCCCCAACGAGAAATCGTCGTTCAGATACAGCAACAGCGCGTCGCCCCACCCGGCCGTTGTCCAGTTCGGCAGAGCCTCCAGGCCCAGCCAGGTACAGAGGCCACGCAGGCAGCGGACGTAGGTCTGCTGGGTCGAAAAGCCTCACGGCCTCCAACTAAAGGCCCCAAACACTCGAGCCCAGGAGCCGGTGCCACGGCAGGACGGCGCTACGATCCTGCGCGAGCTGCGGCCCCCTCCGAGAGGGGACCGCAGGGGCCCGAGCGGCCGCGTGCGGCCCCAGCGGCAGCGGGCGGGCCCTCGGCCAGCGGCGCGCCACCGCCTGCGGCGCTGGCTGCAACGGCGGGGGCGTCTGGAGGTGGCGGCGCTCCATGCCCTCGCAAACGGCGGAGCTCGAAACGCCTCGAAGGGCCGTCAGCGGGGCGTTCCATTCTGGGGAATCCATCGAACAGAAACTCGACGCACAGAAGCAAGCTCAAGGGCTGCAAGGTGTCTCAACTGATTCGACGCTGGAAAATCTGAGGCGCGACCTTCTGCAACCGCACAGCAGATGCACAGACTGTCTGGCAATAAGGAGCCGCCGTCCGCGGTGCGCCACTCGCCGCGCCTGCCGGCGCATCGCCCACAGGAGCGCCTCGCCTCCAGGAGGTGAATCGGCACGCGGCGCCGCCAGCGACGCGAAGTCACCGTTCTCCAGTCGGGCGAGCGGCAGAAGGCGGAGGGCACGTCCAGGAGGGCGATATCCGACACGGCGCCTTCACGAAGGGCGCGAGCCCGCGAGCCCACGGCCACCAGCCACTGCTCCTTGAACCTCCAGCGCTCTCGCGCACGTCCGATGTCGCCCACGGCGGTGGTGCAGGCCGAGCACTCGACCGCGCCGAGCCCCGAGAGCGAAGCGTCCACCGCGATGACGCCGGGGGCCCAGGCCCCGCTCAGGTCGGCACACGCCAGCGGCGGCAGCGAGCGCGTCCAGGCCAGCTCCCGGCGCATTGACGGCAAGAGCCGCACTCGTCGCGATTAGCACTTTCTGATGAACACGTAGACGGCACTTAGCAGGCTCAAGACCTCGCAGCGCAGCAGCAGGACGCGGGTCAGGTGGCCGACCAGCCTCTTCAGCTCGGCACCAATCAGAAACGGGATGATTCAGGACGAAGCCAAGACTCAGCACGAGTCGCCAGGTCCGCCTCGGCCTGCGGCGGGGGGGCGTCGTGGGCGCCCAGACCTCGACACCTCAACTGCCTCTCCATCGAGATGTCATCTGCCTTGACAGCCTCCTCGTCGACCCCCATGGCGGCGAAGTTGTCGATGCACGGCGGCGCGGCTGGCTCCCGCCCAGCGACCGACAGCGCGCGGCGCCGATTGCAGGTCCAGCGCCGAGGGCCCAGAAGGCCCAGGCGCAGCAGCTCCGCGTTGGCCGCCTGGATGAGCGCCACCGCCCAGCTCCAGCCCATAGGCGCCACGCGTACCTGGAAGTGAACCTCGTCGGCCGACGACGGGAACAGCGGGCGCAGTCTGGGGGGCAGCAGCCGACGGGGTGCTGCGGGCAGCGCGAAGTCACCGCGCAGGTCGGGGGCAGCAAGAACGGGCAGTAGCAGTTCTCCACGTCGGCCGGCCGGCAGCTCCAGGTCGCCCAACGCCTTGGGCGAGGCCAGCGCGACACTGTCAGGGGGAACAAACTGGGGGTTCGTCAACCGCGGATCGAAAATGACACGCAACGAGCCGTCCTTCTTGCGAGCGAAGAAGACTCCCAGACATTGCGAACCTCGGGGGCCGGCTCAACGACCCCAGATTCATAGCCACTCGTCAAAAAATTCGGCGAACTTACTCGGCGACCTCCTCAAAATCGGGCCCATCGCAGGCCCAAGATCGTTCGTCTCGACTGCGGGCTCTCGTGCACGCGCCGCGGGTGGCCGCGTGGCGCGGCCGATTGCCTCCAGGCAGCTGACCAAGTCAATAGCCTGGCTCCCGACCGCCGGCAGCGCAAGCGCGCCGCGCTCGTAGGTCGCGAACTCTCCGGCGACAGCGCCGCTGACGCGGCCAGAACCGCAGACCGAAGCGCAGACCGCTGCCCCAGGCGGCGGCGGCGCGGAGTAGCGCGCCCGGGCCAGACTGGCCGCTGACTGGCGCTGGATCGCGCCAGGCACACCCATGGGACCCCACGCCTCGCCGCGGCCGCCCAACGCGTTGAGCGTCGCAGCGCCGCCCTGCAGCCGCGCCTCTGCCGCGCGTCGGCGAGCCCGCCCCCGCTCCGCGCAGCGCGAAACCCCCTGCCCTGCCCGCGACAGCCCGTTCAGCAGATCGGCAAGACAGCGGCCAGCAGGTAGCGGCAGAAGGTCAGGGGGCCAAGTCGGGCCCTCACCTGCATCACCAAGGCAGCTAGTCACCCTCCGCAGACGAGCGACCCCCCCCGTGCAAAAGGATGACTGGCGGAGGAAACCGTCGCCCGAGGCGGGCGGGCTAAGCAGCTCCGCCCACCCGGCCGCCCTTCTGCTTCGGCGTCTCGGGGGGCTTCTGAGGGTCGCCCGAGCTGCTTGGGCCACTCGGTAGGACGTCGGTCGATCGGGCCAGCTGTCGCTCCTCCCGCGCCTCGCGGCGCCCCTTCAGCACGGCGCTCTCTTTCGACAGCTTCTGGGAGATCCAGGACTCCAGGGCGGGCGCGACGAGCGCGCGGCCGCGCCGACCCTCCTCTCCCATGAACAGCCGATCGTCGTCGAGGTGACCACCGTCGCCGCCGGCCGTGGCAGCCACCAGAGCGCGCGCGTAGCGCTCCTCCAGCAGCTGACGTCGGCGGCCGGCGAGCTCGATCGAGGCGAGCTCCCCGAAGTTCAGCTGGTCTTAGGTGAGCGCGCACTCGACCATGCGGCCGAGGGCTTCGCGCTCGCCCGCGCCCCTGTCGCCGGGGCCAAGTCCGAGGAGCTGGCGCCGCCAGAGATGCCAACGAACGGGAGCCAGCTCCCGACGAGCGATCTCTCGAGCCAGCCACTCTGCAGTTCGCGGTCCGCTGATCAGCCAGTCCGAGAAGCCCGCAGCAGTCGTCAGCGAAGCGGTCCCCTTGTACGAGCGATGACGGCGGTCCGACGTCTCGTGCATCACGGGAAGGGTGCGCAGCTCGCTCGCCAGTTCGTCGCCCATCCCCTCAGGCAGAGGGGCCGGCATCTGCTCGCCAAGTCTGCAGAACGAGCAGCTCACGCAGACACCCTCCGACAGCACGAGCCCGCGGTCACCCCTGCAGCAGCCGGCCTCCAGAAGCGCCCGTGGCACTCGCTCAACCTGGCGGGCACCCCCGCGCGACTCCGCATAGCGCCACTCGCCCTCCGCGAGGCCCCCGTCGTCGCCAAGCGCCTGCGCAGCAGGCTCGCCTGGGGGCGGCGGGAGAGCAGCAAGGGCGTCGGCTCCTGGCTCGGGGCGCTCAGCGGCCGCCAGAGCCTCGCCCTCCTGCTGCAGGCGAAGGCTCTCCTCCCGATACAGCGGGCTCTGGCCTGAATTGCGGAACAGGTAGGTGGGCCCGCGATTCCAGCCTATAGGGAGGCCGCCCATCGGACCCGACGTCACGCGGCTCTCGACGCCCTCTTGGAAATCCTCCAAGTACAGTCGCGATCGGGGGTCGCGACCACCCAGGAGTTGCCCTGCACGTGCGCGCAGAGCAAACACTCATGCCACAAGAGCTCGTGCGGGTCCAGGTCGTAGCAGACGAGCACCCGATGGCCCTGACGAAGGAGGGCGGACATCTCCGCTGTCGAGCGCAGGAATCGTCTCCAGCACCGAAGCCTCGCCACGTCGCAGCAGCCACCGGCCCGCGCACGCGGCAGCCGCGCAGCCGCACCAGAAGGCCAGCGGCGACGTCAGCAGCACCGCGAGCCCGGGGTAGCCCGAGCACTCCGGCACCGGACAGGGCACAGGCAGTCAGGTTCGCGGGCCCACAGCGCTGCAACCGGGCCTCCAGGAGGCGGAGCAGCTCGCGGTCCACCGAGAAGCCCTCCCCTAGGTCCGCCTGGCAGGTGCAGCGCTGGCCGTGCCAAGAGGCCCCGAAGTGATCCAGCCCGCCAGCCGCGCGCGGCGGCCCGCGCCCACTCGAGGGGGCGGCCCTGCTGGCTCGAGCGGCTGGGCTGGATCCCCATATTTACGGATCCACAAGATCCCAAGCCAACCCGATACACGATCTCCAAGCTCCAGATGGTTTCGAAATGGCCTCCAAGACGGCCAAGACGGCCAAGATGGCCCTCAATTTCGCCCAATATTGCGCAAGGTGGCCTCCTAGACGGCCCAGAGTGTCCGAGATGCCTCCAAGTCCGCCCAAGAAGCCTCCAAGACGGCCCAAGACGGCACCAGAGGCCCCCAAGAGGCCTCCAAGACGGCCAAAGATGCCTCCAAGAGGTCCTCCAGGAGGGCCCGCAGAAGCCAAAATCAGTGATCTTCCGTTGGTTTTTGAAAGATTCTGACACTTGCTTCCTTTCGGCCTTCCGACGGCCCAAGACGGCCAAAGAGGCCCCAAGATCGCCCCAAAATGGCCCCAAAGGCCTCCAATATGGCCCCAGGACGGCCCAAGAGGCCACCAAGACGGTCCCAAGAGGGCCCCAAGACGGCCCAAGAGGCCTTCAAGACGCCCGAGATGGCCTCCAACACGGCCCTGAAACGCTACAAGAGGGCCCCAAGCTGGTTCAGAGACGCATTCAAGACGGCTTCCGACGGAGTCAGACCGGCCAGGAACGCCCGAAAACGGCCAAAGCGGCCCTGGATAAGCCCCCGAAGGCTCCCTAGAAGCCCAAGGAGCCTCCAAGAGGCTCCCGGGAATCTCCCAGGAGACCCCAAGAGTGCCCCAAGAGGCTTCCAAGAGGCGTCGTCCTCCTCCTTCTTCTCCTTCTCCTCCTCCTCCTCCTCCTCCTCCTCCTCTTCTTACTCCTCCTTCTCCTCCTCCTCATCCTCATCCTCCTCCTCCTCCTCTTCTTTTTCTTCTTCTAAGTATTATTATTATTACTAGCATTAGTATTATTATTCTTCTTCTTATTAGTAGTCTTCTTCCTCTTCAGATTATTCTTATTATTTGTACTATTATCCCTCTTATTCCTCTTCTTCCTCTTCATTTTCTTCCTCTTCCTCCTCCTCTTCCTCCATTTCCTCCTCCTCCTCCCCCCCTCCCCCTCCTCCTCCTCCTCATCATCCTCCTCCTACGGTTTCTACGGTTTCCAGCATGGGGAATGTTCGAAGCGCATCGAATACAACTTGCAAGATGATAATGTGCGGGCGGGCGGCGGCTCGCGCCAGGGCGCGGAGCGGGGCCTCCTCGCACCCGCCGCCGCCGTTTCGCGGTCGCCGCCAGATTCGCTTGAGCTGTCGCCCCTGCCCCACTTTCGGGCGCAGTCATGCTTGCGCTCGAACTCACAGCATGGGTCGAGGGGGATATAAAATCCGAGAGCCTCTTGAGGGACCTCCCAAGTCCCAGGGCCGACCCTCGCCCTGGCCTCGACCCCTTCCCACATGCATCGAGCGAGCAACTTGCACAGCTCAGCGGGGTATTCCTTCAACGCAGCTGCTCGGAACTCCCCCATCTCCCCACGGCCCAGGGCCTGACGATGCCGACCACGATGGTTGCACCTCCCCCCCCCGGGCCCTTCTCGGACCCTAATCCCCAGAGAGGGGAGGTGGATGGTCAGGAACGTAGTAGGTTTCTCATACTCACAGCCGTAGAGGCATTGCGCAACCGTCACCTTCTCGGCCCCTGGCAACGACAGTATATATCGAACCTCGCCCAGCAACCACGACGAGGGAGCCTGCGGTCGCCAATGGGCCTCGGCCGGGTGTTCCACAATAGCAGGAGTGTCGTGCCCCGCGCACGCCACCAAGAATCTACGCATGTTTCTCAGCAAAACATTGCCGAGGTCCACTTGTCTCCTTCCTTACTCGTGAGGCATTCAGTGCCCCAAGGAAGCTCCCTGGATCTCACCGGCCTGGGACCCCTGCCGTTGGCCAGACTGTTGAACCTGGCCGCGCTCCACGTTTCGCACGGGGGGGGCCCGAGCAGGCCGACAACCGAGAACTGCCGCACAAGTTTCAGCCAGTGCTCGATGGTGCCTTCGACGCTGAGGCCCCCCAACACTGGCGCGTTGGCCACGTCCAGGCTCAGGGTCCAGACGGGCCTGTCCTGGGGGGCCTGGGCCTGGAAATATTCAACCCAATCCTGCAGGTCCCCCAACCGACGTCTACCCGAAAACAAATGCAGGAGAAAGTAGTACTGGAACCTACTACGCTCTGGCCGCCCTAAAAAAGCCTGAGCATCCTGCTGAGCCTCCACGACGCTGGGGGGCTCGACGGGGTCGCACATCTCATGATCCTGGGGCGGGATCAGTGGGGTCGCCGACCTCGCGGCGGGGATCAGGGCCTTCTCCTGGTAGAGGCCTCGCTGCCGAAGGTCCTTGCTCTCCTGCGCGTCAAGCCTCTGAAGCTCCAGAACCCGCCCCCCCCCCCCCCCCCATGGGCATGAAAAAATCCCGCATCGCCGTGAGACGCCTCGCACTTCTGTTTCTCAAATGCTTGCCGAGTCTCAGCCTAGTGCGGAATTCCCACCCACAGGCGGGGCAACACGACCCAAACAGAAACGGATTAACCTGCCCGAGCTCAGGGTGGGCCTTAGCGACATGGGTTTTCCACCCAGTCTTGCTTTGGGCGGCGTAGCCACATGCATAGCACACATAGCCTCCAGGGGACTTGACTTTCGCAAAGGGGGGGGGGAAGGCAAGTCTCCGCCTTCAGCTTCCGCCGCGCGCGCCCTGCGCCACTCCGTGAGCCTCAACTGGTCGCGCCCCCAGGCAAGCGAGTTCCTCCAGGCCGAACGGAGACGAGTGAGGAGGAAGAAGAAGAAGAAGAAAGAAAAAATATATATATCTATAAACAAAAAATACAAAAAAATATTATAAAAAAGAAAAAATAATTATATAAAAACAAAAACAACAAAAAAAAACAAAAAAAAAAAAAAAAAAAAAAAAAAAAAAAAAAAAAAAAAAAAAAAAAAAAAAAAAAAAAAAAAAAAAAAAAAAAAAAAAAAAAAAAAACGTTCCTGGCCACTTCCACCGCGGCGTCCACCGAATCCCCCAACACGCGAGTGGCCCCCTCCCCCGCATGCCTTCTCATCCACGCAAGATCATATTTTATCAGTTGCGGCCGCGAGCCGCGGACATCCCACTGCCTGTCGAGTAAAAGAAGATGCCGACGCGGGACATAACGAAGCAGACGCACAAGGTACTTGAGTCTCCTGTACGCCAACAATCGCCCAAGAGGCGCCCGTTGGCACGTGAGCAAAACCTCGGCATCCGACGCGGTATCTTTTCGCTTCTGACACTTGGCGGCACGTCTCAGGGACCCGTAGTAGGCCGACTCCCGCTGCTGCTTGCTTTTCTCACCCAACTGTCCCCACGTCTCCGCATTATGTATAATCTTAGACCCGACGAGAGCCGCATGGTACTGCAACTTAGCCGCCAGAGAGGCCCCTCTCATTCGGAAAACGGTTCTAGACATCTTTCCCGTGATGGCTCTAGCAGCGCCACATCTATAGGCCACCTCGGGCCCCGCCGACCCGTCCGCGGCCAGCAACGTCCCGAGGGACTTATGCGCAGCCACCATCCCAACCGTTTCCTGCAAGCTTGTGGTGTAGATCTGGCCCTGCAACTCAACCGACAGCAAGCGCTTGCACCACGCTTTATCTCTGCCGTTGACCTGAATCACCACCTGCGATTTTCCCGCAACAAAACTAATGACGAGGCCATATTGGGCCACGCGCGTGACGACGACCGAGAACACCGTCCGCACAACCCTCAGCACACCAGAGTTGCTCCTACACGCCACGGGAAAATTAGCATCGTCAGCATAAGCGGTGTCGGCCAGGGGGGGCTCGTCCCCCGGCTCAGCCAGGATGCTGACCTGGGCTTCTTTCAACTCATATACAAGACCCTTCTCGCTTAAATCCTTCTCAATATTATGCAGAGTCCTAGCGAAAAGGGCGTTGTAGAAAAGTCAGCAAGCGCATTGCCTGGCCTAGAGCCTTTGGTCGTGGCAGCGGCGCAACATGCTTCGCCAACCCGAAACCACGTCGCTCTCTGACTCTCGCTCAGCAGCCGACTGAGGTGGGGGGGGGTCCCCTCGAGGATGCACGGCGACTGCATCGTCTGCTCGAGGGCTGGCCTCATCCACTCTTTGATATGGACCGACTCAACGATGCACCTCCGCTCCTCCTCATCCGTGGGCAGATCAACAACGAACTGCCGAATCATACTATAAAAAGCTCTGACCACGTCCACAAGCGGCAGCACCGCCGTGAACTTCTCAGCCTGCGCCTGATGCAAGAAAACCAACATCGTGTGGGTGGACAGCACAGTTCCTCTCCCTTGCCGACCACCAGTCTGAGAGTCTTTGAGCAGACTCTCAATGAAAGCGTTCAAGCACTGTCTGAGGAACGCATAGTGGAACTTAGGCACGGCATTGGTCAGGGTGATGGACCTGAAGTGCTTAGCCACCCCCCAGTCCCCCTTGCCTTTAAACAGCCCACACGACTGGGTCCCTTCCCAGGACGGTGGCTCAAACCCCGTAAGACTGATTCTAACAAGCAAAGGTTGGACGTGCCGAGCCGCAGCCTCTGGGGCCGCGGCCAGCACGTCGACCGAAAGCCCGTTGGGCACAGACTTCCTCTTGGGGGCCCCTTGGATGGCCCCGACGAGCCACTCACGGGTGGGGACATACTCGATCGCCGCTTGAAAGTCAGTACTCATCCTACGAGCCGTCTTATCATAGATGTCCTCAAGCCCCTGGAAGTGCACCCTGCGGGCCCCTTCGACCTCGGAGACATGCCTCAGGAGCTCCTCATCCCACTCTTGGGGCCCACGGAGGACCTGGCCTTGTTCATCCCGATAGATAGGCAAAAGATTCGCCCCTTTGTACCGGGCCTGCTCGAAACCTCCAGTGGCAATGACCCTCTTGGCCTTCTGCCGCTCGTCGCTGGCATCTCCGCTCTCACGACTGCTCATCATTTCCCGCGCCAGGTCCTCAACCTTACTACTACGATCCCGCATGATGCAGTCGCGCAACACCTACCGGGTCTGGTCAAGGAAAAAACGGATAGCATCAACCAGGCACGCAACTGGCAACACCGCTGCCACAACCTGTGATCAAATTTCCTCCAGGTTGCTCGCGTGGAGGCTCCACTCGCACTGCGCCTGCACAAAATCAAAGACTCGCGGCCCGAAAGACCACGCGAAGATACGTGCTATGTCCCAGTTGCCCTGTCTAGACCTACGGATACCTTGACCCCATCTGCGGAGCCTAACAAGCCCCATGACCTGCCTACTGACATACGGCTTACAGGGGGTAAAGGGGTCCTGGCCAAAGTGCCTCTTAGCGGCGTTCAACATGGTATCAGTCGCCGCCACACTATGCTCCTCAGCACCGACCTCCCACGCGCACACTGGCAACTCATTGAGCTCCCGAGCGAAGGCCCCTTTGACCTCAGGATCGGGCAACTTACGGGGGTCCATGCGGGGGGCCCCGTGAGCCTTGACTTTTTTGACCACCTGATGCTCGAAACAACGCGCGACAGGGAAGTGATCATCCTTGAGTCGCTGAGAATCAAAGGCGTAGTCAACCCAAACCTTTTTGGCGTACTGCCGCCAAGCCACACTGGTGGTCACATAGTCCAGTCGGTGTCTGGCGCCCACATGCGACACCCCAGTGTACCCCTGGTCATGAGGCAAGACCATGTTGAGAGCCACATGGCCCCCAAGATCAAGCAACTTCCGAAAATCTCCTCTGTTATCATCCTCCTTCTGCTGCAAACCACACCCCCCACTCCTTCATCTTCGACGCTGCCGACGCGGGCATTCGCATCAGCCAGCAGGATGGTCGGCTTCCATCGCGCCATCAACTGCCGTGCGTGGGCCCACCACGCCTTTCGCACCTCCGGCTTGTGCTTACTGTGTGGGGCATGCAACGCAGCAACATTTTCGTCGAAAAATTTGGCCTGCACAGCCACGATGAGGGCGCGGGGGTCAGAATACAGCACGCGGAGCTGCTGGGGCTGGATCCGGTGTTCAACCTCGCCAACTCTCGCGTACACAGCCTCCTCCTCATCCCTGAGAGTGAGCACATTGAAGGTGGCCGCAGTGAAACTAACACGGGCCTTGACCTTTTTCTCTCCGCACTTCTGATTCTGATGCTCCATCTGGCCACTTGGGGCCTTACGGTGGAATTCGAATCCGCTGGCCCCCATCGGGGGGCAGGCGTGTCGGTCAGGATTACTCGGCGACACATCCCACGCCCATTCACGGCCACGCTCATAGCACAGCAGCTGCACAAGTTCGCCTGGGGGGTCGGGTGGTGGGCGCTCGGACATGTGCTTAGCTATACAGTCGGCCATCTCATTCCATGGCTGACCTCGGTGCGCTCGCACACGCTTGCAACCAATCCTTCCCCTCCTGCAGAACTCCTCATACAGCAGATTGAGGACCCTTGCCAGGGCCTTATTTTCCTTAGACCTGTACTCGCCCACTGTGAGCTTGAGAGCCGTTTTATCATCAACCTCGATGGTGACGTGGACGTCGGCTGGGAAGCGTGCGGCGTACAGCATCGCCCAGATCATTCCAGCCATTTCCACAACGGTACTCGACTTCTTACTGCCTATGAGCTCTCCTGGGATCGACCCCTCAAGTCTCTGTCCAGCGAACCCGAGAAAAGCGAAACCGTCCACGTCCTGGCAGACAACCGCGAGCCCCCACGCTAGTTCTAACCCCGCGTGAACCGAAAGGGACCCGTCTGGGCACAAGACGACGCTTTTGATTCGACTCATCTCCCTCAGAGGGGCGAGCTTCAAAGCAGAACGGGCATTGCGATGCAATTTGATCCCCTCCAAGTCTAACTGCAGCTGAAGGCGACTCAACCATGGGGCGGCTCTCTGGAGAAGGGGGTCTCGGACTCCAAAGGGGCAAGTGTGCACCTCACTGGTGGGCATCCCTTCCCCGCGGACGTGGGGCCCCGTTCCCCCTCCGACAGCTGCGCCCAGGCCCCCATGATCGGCTGGCTCGGTGTTGGCACTCTGGTTGCGCGGGCTATCATCCCGCGCATCTTGCACAACTGTGAGCGACGCTAGAACATTATCAGTGTGGCAGCCTTCCTCCGGCTTGCTCAAATTAACACAAGCACGCGTGGGCAATCCCTCACAGAAAAAATGCGTCTGAGAGGTCTCGTGGCCAACTTGCCCAACCACGTGCGTTCCCCTCTGGACGTAAAAACTCGACTCCGCCGCTCGGTGCGGCGCAGCTTCCTGCACTGAAAGCGTGGGGAGCAGCCTCCAGGCGCATGACGCGCTTAGCAGGATCATAGAGCTGCCGCCCCTCCAAATTGTCTGCAAAATGCACTCGCTTTGTTTGCTTCGCGCTATTGCTCGCAACGGGCACGCAGGCAGGCAGCGCACTGACAGCACTCTCCCCTACTGAACTCCCAATCGACAAGGAAGCCAACCTGCATGGAGTCGCCACCCACGATGAACCACGAAGAGGTACTTCATGCGCGCTCTCTGCCCGACCCGAAGGGAAAGGTGAGTATAGCGTCGGAGTCGATCGTTCATCAGCTCCATGCGCGCTCTCTGCCCGACCCAATGGGAAGGGTGAGTATAGCGTCGGAGACGACTGTGCATCAGCTCCATGCGCGCTCTCTGCCCAACCCAGAGGGAAGGGTGAGCCTAGCGCCGTCGTGCTGGAAACCGATGCTGAAGCTGCCCTCAGGGAAGTAGCTCTAGCCGCCCTCTGCGATGCACCCGTCACGCTCACCTGCAGCAAGGACTGGGCATAGAAGTGCCCTTCCTCGCCGTGAGGCCTCGCAGGCGCTGCAGCAGGTCCGCTGCTTCCCGAGGAGGCGCTGGCGCCTCCCGCGCCTGTCCCCGTCGCGGCCGCACCTGTAAGGATCGCCTCCTCCATGCCAGGGAGCATCGGATCGTAGAAAGGCACCACCGGGGGCCTATCCTGGCTGATGTGCTCCGCGACCTGCCTCGCGAAAGCAACGATCACCTCTTCGTTAATGTTGTGCGAGTCTGGGGGGTGGCACTGGTCCCCCATGATCATCAGGCGCTGCCTCGCGACAAACAGCTCCTCGCACATGCGATTGAGGGATCTGCCCCACTCTTGAGGCGATGCATCATACCACACTCCAGCTTGACGGATAGCGAAACTCCGCCTCTCCACAGCCCCCTCACGCCATATCTTACTCAGCATGCGCGTAGCAAACTGCCGCAGCCTCTCGGTGACCTCGGGTGATATCTGAGCTGATGGGTTCCACGTGGGCTCGTATACTGGGTGGGCGAAAATCTCCTGGACGACAGCTGGGACTGCCCAATGCATGAAATTGGCATGTGCGGCCTCCTCACCAATTATGCGCGCCTCAATAGCCCAGGCAGATGTTAACTCCACAAGCCGTTGATAGAGCAACATGAATAAGGAGTCGGACATCAATTGCCCTCCGAACTCACCAGAGGGTCCAAAGTGTGGGTGGCAGCCAAGGCTCTCATGGGGCCTACCCTCCTCATGGTCGCCACCGTCACTCCCTGAAGCACGGGCCTGCTGTTGCATCAGGCTGACCTCGTCCTCCAAATTGCCTGCAAAGAAAGGTCGACCTGGCCGCGATGTGAGAACTTCGCTGACCAAATTAAGCTGCCGTGTGACGTGGTAAACTGACCCAACCACATCCACATTTCCGCCCGCCGATCGGCACCTTCTGCCGCCGATGCCACATGCCAGCTGCGCGGGTCGATCCCCGTTGCGCTGGCCGCGGCTAGGCGGCGAGCAGTGCGTGTCGGCGAGCGCCGCGCCCCACAGATGCGACGAAAAGCTACCTATTCTTCGATAACATCCGCCTGCCGCTGCAACTTCGGGGGTGGTGACCTGCCTCCCACTCGCTGGTCCACCGTCGTCTTGTAGTCCGCCGCGGCTATGCCGCTGGACGATGCAGAGGTCGAGCACCCCTGCCCTGCCACAGCACGGTCGATCGCCTCCACCTGATCTCCTGCGACGTCATCTGCGACGGCTCGACTATCTCCGCCACTGGGGTCGGCGACGCCTCCACCAACACCGGTGACATCGCAACTGCTGGCTGTGGCGGCACTGGCCACGGTGACGGCTGCAGGCGCTGGGGCGTCCCTGGTGATCCCGCAACCGTAGGAGCCGTCGCTGGCGTCGCCGTCACGGAGAAAGCGGGCCCTGCCAGCTCCTCCGTCTGCTCGGGCTGCGCGAAGGGCTGTGTCGGCGACATCTGGGACGGCTGCTGCGGGTGCGGGATGGAGGCGCCCTCTTCCTCGATCGTCTCCCAGCCCTTGTCCGCTGCTGGCCTGTCCTTGACCATCGCCACCTTGCCGCCCTTGCCCTTGTGCGGGTGAACGCTGCCCTTCTGCCTGTTCTCCCTCGGGTCCTCTTCCTTCTTGGCGATCCGCCTCAAGATCTCCCTCTGCGGCGATCCCACGGGCTCGGCCGCTGGCTCTGCCTCCTTCACCCTCGGCGACCCGCGCGGCTGCTGCAGGCCTCCATGCTGGTGCGAGGCTGGCGACGGCTGCCCTGGTGGAATCGTAGATGGCGTGACTGGTGGCTTCCTGGCCGCGGGGGTCGTGGGCGCCGCCTGCAGAGCCGCCGGGCCCTGAGGTGCGCGCCCTCTCCCTCCGTTCTGCCCTCCCATGCTTGCTGCAGCGAAAGCTTGGGCCATCTCCGCTGCCGCCGTCGCTGCTGGCGACGGCGTCACCTCCGCCATCGCTGGGTTCTGCATCTGGGCGAAGGTCCTGTCGCGCGCATCCGTCGGGCACGCCGAGGTTGGCACCCTGATCGTCGGAGGCTCGTCCTGCGACGGGCCACCCGCTGGGACCTTCGGCGCGCACGGGACATCGCGCAGCGGGGTCGGGCAATCCCAAGGCGCTATCCCAGGCGTCTCGGGCTCCATCTGCGGCTGCGCGGGCGTGAAGGGCGCCGAAGGAAAAGTCGGCGACCTCTGCGCCGACTGGCTGGGGTACATCGGGTGGAACCTGGCCATCCTCAGCTGGTGCTGGTACTCCGCAGCGTCCGAGTCGGCCGGGGTCGTGCTTGGGTCCCAGAAAATCCCCGCATCCGCTGGGCTCGGGGCCTGTCGATACCCCATGCCCGCCGCATGTCTCTCTGCCCGAGTAGACGCCGCCGTAGACGTAGGCGATCTGCCTGGCACCTGCCCCGCCTGCGTCGGCGTGGTCGGCGATGGCTGACTCCCCATCCCTGGCTCCTGTACTGGCATCCGCGGCCCCTGAGCTGTCCAGGGGGCGGCCTTCATCATCATGCGTACCTCGTCCATCAAGTGACCGCGGAAGTTGCCAATCTGCCTCACCATGACCTCCTGCTGGTTCTGCTGCTGCATCTGCGCCGCGGTCAGACGCTGGAGGCGTTCCTTGATCGAGTCCATCTCTCTGGAGCTCTCTGGCGCAGCTGGCGCGGCATGGCTCGCCGCAGCTGCCTTTGGCGCCGCTGAAGATGCTGGCGCCTCTCCCCCAGGGCCTGCATGAGGGTTCCCAAGCGCCCTGCCAGCGCCCTCCTCTGCATTGTGCATCTCCGTGTCGGCGCTCTCGGCCGCGCCGCCCTCGCCCTTCGACTTCGTCAGCTGGTCGATCGTCTCCTGAATGTTTCGGATGGTTTCCTCGATCTGGATGCGCCTCTCGCGCGCCTCCGCCTCCATCTGCTGTATCTCGCGCAAATGACCCTGCTTTTTCTCCAACTGAATTCTGACCTCGGACAACTGGTTCTCTGATCCTGAACTCGCCGTCAACATATATTTGAGCACAGCTATATCCTTGCAGTCCGCGTCGTTCGCAGGGCGATCCGCTGCGGCAGCAGCCTTGATGAGAATGCCGATCTTACGGATATTCTCTCTGGTATCTTTGCGATGCTTGTTCACTGCTTCCTTCTGCTCTGCCGGGGGCGCCTTCACGTAGACACGTTTGAAGGCCTCCGACCTCGCCACCTCTGGGGTAGCTGGCGCAATCTTCGCCACGAGCTGATTCGCAGTATCCTTGTCGCCTTTGTTCCAGGGGTCTCTGCTCTTGGACCTCTCTCTTGATTGCGTGGGCTGCGACTTGGAGCGCGAGCACCACTTGTACCCGCATCCACATACTGCCTGAGAAACTGGAAGATGTGTGTGACATGAGGGACATTGCCACATTCGATCTCTTGGGGTTGCGTGATGGCTGCGCAACGCTAGACCTGCCTTGTACACCCTCAGCAATGCTCTGTTCCGTGCTCGCTCGGCGCGCAACCGCCTATGCTTGGAATCAACAACTGAGGGGATCTTGCACGCGGCCACGGCAGTGGCGCCGCCTAGGGTTTCAAGACAAAAAAAGTGTGCAGGTACCTCCTCAGCCGAAACCCTCTCCTCCTCCTCCTCCTCCTCCTCCTCCTCCTCCTCCCTCCTCCTCCTCCTCCTCCTCCCCCTCCTACCTCCTCCTCCCCCGCCCCCCCCCTCCTCCCCCTCCCCCATCCCCCTCCCCCCCCTCCCCCTCCCCCTGTACAATTATTCAATATGAATACTACTCTCCCTCTTCCCCTGATGACGTGCTGGGAATGTTCGACCCCCCCCGCGTACTGTTTTTTTACACACAAGATTCCCGGGAGTTGGGTTTTCGCTTGCATTTTTTTCAAAACGCTGCTCTCGCTGAGGCGCCGGCTTCATTTTCGGGCCCCGCTCGTTCCGAATCGTGCCCCCACTGCAGCGCTGGCCTCATTTCCGTGCTTCCGCTCGTTCCGAATCGTGCTCCCGCTGCAGCGCTGGCCTCATTTCCGCGCTTCCGCTCGTTTCGACTCGCGCTCCCGCTGCAGCGGTGGCGTAATTTCCCGCGCCATGCCACAGCATGCAACGCAGTGCTAGGTTGATACTACGCTTTGCGGTGCTCTTCTACGCCATGCCATGCCGTGCTCTAGAATGCATCGCGTACCTTTTCGCGATCGTCATTGCCCTGCTCGACATCCGACTGCGCGAGTAGAGAGGGGATCTACGCCATGGTAAGGGATGGGGGGGAGGGGTAGGATGTCAGATATGACGCGAGCGCACCTAGCTTGCCCTCCCCCCCCTCCCCCTCTCCCTCCCCTCCCCCCCCCCATCCCCCTCCCCTCCCCTTCCCCTCCCCCCCCTCCCTCTCCCCCTCCACAATCACTCAATATGAATATACTCCCCCTCTTCCCCTGATGGTGTCCGGGTGATTGCCGCGCACCCTCCGCGTATTATTTTTTACACACAGGATGCCCGGGTAATCCCGGGAAACGACTCTCGCTGAGGCGCCGGCGTCATTTGTTTCCCAAAATGCTGCTCTCGCGCCGGCGTCATTTTTCCCAAATGCTGCTCTCGTTGAGGCGCCGGCCTCGTTTCTGCTCCCGAATCCTTCCCCTGATGGCGCCCGGGTGATAGCCGCGCGTCCTCCGCGTACTGTTTTTTTACGCACAGGATGCCCGGGAAATCCCGGGAAACGACTCTCGCTGAGGCGCCGGCGTCATTTTTTCCCAACATGCTGCTCTCGTTGAAGCGCCAACCTCACTTCTGCTCCCGAATCGTTCCGAATCGTGCTCCCGCTGCAGCGTGGGCCTCATTTTCGGATCGGTGTTTGGCCTCCGTCGTTTCAGGATAGGCGTTTCTCCTCGCCCC
>CAUYUJ010003158.1:68666-143666 GCA_963575745.1 Prorocentrum cordatum
CTCCTCCTCCTCCTCCTCCTCCTCCTCCTCCTCCTCCTCCTCCTACTACTACTACTACTACTACTACTACTACTACTACTACTTCACTCTCATTGAGGCGGGCCGCGGTGTCTGATCATGCAAGAGAGCACGGGCCTGGTGGTAGCGGAGCAGCAAGTAGTACCCCGCCTATCCTGACCTTGCCCCGCCCAGCCCTCCCATTACGTCTGCAGCACGAAAGGCTGCAGCGCCTCAGGGACCTCTCCCTGCAACGAGGCCCCTGAGTCAGCTCGAGCGCACAGCGCGTCTGCCGCAAGAGCACAGAACCTCGGCGGGAGCTGGATACAATCTCCCGCCGAAACATGAGCTGCTGAATGACGGCAGCGGCCTCCTCCCATGAGTACATTGAGGGAACTGGGAAGGGCACCGAGATTGAGAGCGAGGAAATGGGATGGTCGCTGCGCCGCTGAACCGAAAGTGCACATGTCAGTATACACACGAGCCAACTCGGCGCAGCCTGCCGCCCCTCGAAGTGTTGTGAGGAACTTGAGCTCTGGAAGCTCCCACGGGCATGCATGTGGTGCAGAGGCTCTCAGAAGGGGGGGGGGGGGGGGTGCAACGAGACGCTGGCTCCGACGAGTGCTGCTCGCCAGCATAGAAGCAACACTGATCCCAAGTGCGAGTTATCAACTGTAACTAACTCCCAATCTGTTGCGCTACAAGCTGCAAGACCCCGCGGCACAGACTTGGATCTCAAAATGTTACGTCGGTTTGTGGGCTGAGCTCTACCATGGGACCAACTGTCGAGGTTGAGGAACGCCACAACACCCACAACACGCCCATCACGCAGGAGGGAGAGGAAGGTGGAGATGGCGTGGCCCCATAAGAGCTGACCCTTAGTCCTATACCTATCCTCAGAAACGTCGACGCACAAGACTGGAAAGTGCGTGCACAATGCGCGCTGCCGCGCCATTAGGAAATGCGGGATGTCTTGCGCATGTCGGGGAAATGGGGCAACATATATGTAGTAGCATGCGCTGTCCTGTCGAAATCTAGGCGCTGGTATAACTGGATCGCAGGCCTGCACACCCCTTATACATGATCTTGCGAAAGGGGGATGAGGGGGCTCCGAGGAGGCAGGGGCCGATACTCCTGAAGGGGGGGGGGGGGGGGGCTTGGCGATCTCTGGATATAAACCTGAGTTCCGAAGCTGCTTGGATTCTGCTGTGTCGTTAGCTTCTTCCGCTGCTGGCCCCTCTGTCGCGAGCTTGCGCGAGTGTGCTAGCAGGAAGCCTAAACACGACGAGGGCCCGTGCCTCACATGCCGCAGGAGCCTGAGACGAATGCTGATTTGTTTTGCCGCATGCCTGGCATGTGACCCCTGCGCAGTACCACCTCGCCATGTCTAGCTGCGGGTGATCCCTCGACCTATGTGCTGCCCAGGATGCGGCAGTGGTGAGGACGGCGTCACAATCCCAGCAGGGGAAGATAACGGGGAGAGGCGGGGAGGTTAGGAAGGGGGGGTCTGGGGTCGCAACGGCACGCGTCACGCGCACAAGTTGTTCGTGCCATGCGTTGTGCGACAGACAGTCAAGGTGCTGCCTAGATGCGTGCGCCTGTGCTGCCTTGACTAATCCTAGCCACTTCCTGCAGGACTGCCGAATGACATGTATCCAAACTGCTGTTGGGGGCACTGGCCTAAGCGAGCTTGGGAGCTCCACCATGCCTGCCAACCACAATGGACCCTCCTCAATCAGCTTGGCCCATGAGTCAGCGTGCCTCGCTGCTACAACTGAAAGAAGAGCGCACAACATGCGGGGTGCGTGGTGGAGGAGTCTAGGGAGGTATGAGAGGCGGCGTATTCTTACATATAGACGCGCTGGCAAAACTTGGGCCTCTGACAAAACTCCTGAGGCTGATGTAAGGCGTGCAGGGTCACCCTTATAGTTCAGCTTGAGTGCCGACCTGTAGCATTGGATGTATTGTTGCTCTAGAAGCTCGCTCTGCTTGACATTAAGGCGAGTCCAGACGGCACAGTTATGCAAGAGGCGTGTGAGACATAGGGCTCGTACATAACGCATGTTGCGATCAGGGTTAAAACATGTGGGCTTAAAGACAGACCGCTTTAAAACGCCAAGAGGTCCCAACATCTGCTTGCACCTGTAGGCCAGCTCAGGGCCCATGCCTGACAATGAGCTCAGTTGTCCTCCGAGATGTTTGTACTGGTCGGTGATGGGTAACTGTATGCCATATTTCTCTATATCAAGTATCTGCCCAGGGAGGGCGGCCAGCTGCTGCTTGGCGGTCCGTATCTGCTTCCCCGTGAAGAGTACTAGTGCTTCTGTTTTTCCTGGGGCGTAGTTAATCGTGAAACCTCTCTTGACCATCTCCTCGTGAACCACCGCTGTCATGAAACGTAGTGCGGTGCTCCATTGTAGGACCTCCCTCACAGCGCCCATGGCGAGGAAGTCATCAACATAGCCTGGGCCGCGGACAGGGTCATCGTTATCATCTTCGGGGTTGCTGAAAACATGTCGGGCCTGAGGTAGTTCATGAAGGGGTGGTGAGTACTGGGCCTGCTGCAGTCTTTCGGTAATATGAAGCTGCATGGGGCCGAAGACCAGGTTAAAGAAGAAGCCGGCCAATGCCATTCCTGGGCGGGAACCTGACAAGGACTTCGCAATCAATGGGCAGCATTTGACCTGGAACCAGGTGTGCTGGAGGGTTTGGGCTGCTGCATCGGCTAGGCGGGGTCCATGAGGGAATCCAGGATGCCTGGTCTAGCTGCTGCAACTTCCGCTAGGGGCATTAGGGCCTCAGAGACTTCAGCTTTTTGGAGAGTTCTTTTGTTGGCATCCTTGTCCTGGCCGAGCTGGGCGAGGTGTGCTCTCAGCACGCTGTAAAAAGCGGCGCGCAGGTCGGTGAACAAGAGCAGCGCCGTAAACCCATTTTCCTGGCACGCCTGCATGAAAGTCCGTGCAATCATGGAAGCGATGTCTGTACCTCGCTTCTGGAGACCTCCCATCATCACCTCATGTAGGAGGTGGCCGGTGGCCTGCAACAGCTTGCCTCTGAGGAATGCGCGGTGCGTCTTGGCCACGTGCGAACCCAGAAGAATCCCCCGATACGACGACATCAACCTTGGATCGCCCTTCTTCGTTACCTCCACCGCCCAACCTCCTTTCAATGCAAATGGTTCGTGCGTGTCCAGACCTATCTCCGCAAAAAGTGGGCGCAGTAGTGCCGCGAAATAATATGGATCCAATTTGAGGAGGTCATTAATGATGTCGTCGGGGCCCCCAGCTTTGCCTCTTGAGGTCTTGCGAATCCTGCGGACGAGCCAGTTGAGCGGCATGATGTTGTCAATGGTCCTAGTGTGAGCCTGCGACGGGATCTTTGAGTTCTGGTTATAGTCCGTGATGAGGTCCTCCCAAGAAACGATGTCAGCATTCTCGACGTCTCCAAAGAACTTCAAGACCTCCTGGGCGAGCTCCTTGGAGGACTGAATGAGGTTCCCTTGGGAGTCCATCCGAATGGGGAAGTCCGCGGAGCCTTTGGGGGGACGCCCTCCGAATCTCTGAAGTTGGCGGAGGATCTTCCACCCGCTGCGGCTTCGACCTCCAGGGACAAAACCTCGAGGGCGTGCTCTCGCGCTTCCCTGAGGAATCTCTTCAAACAACTTTCCGTGTCGCGGAGGCACTGCACTAGTACTTCGATCAGCTCCGGCATGGGTAAGTTGCCTGACTTGAAATCTGGCGTCGATGGTGCGCAGCTTGAAACAATCTGGAAGTCGATCATAAACTAGCGACCCGACGTCAAGATGCACGAGGGGCTGCTCAACTGCACTGCCGTCCAGGCGCCTCCATGTCATGAGAATATGCCTGATCCGTCTTCTATACTGTATGGCTTGTAGCAGGTCTGGGGTAATGTAGGGCTTGATGGGTACCTTGTTTGATGTCGGGAACGCTTCTTGTGCGCAACGTAGGACGCGTGCGTGGATGTGCTTGAAATGCTCGTTCATGTCAACATGTGCGTGCACCTGCGGTATGTCACGTATCATGGAAAGAAAGAGCTACATCTTGTCGTGGTCCTGTAGGCCTCTGGTGTCATATTGGGGCCTTGGGGAACTTATTTTGTGCGTGCTGCTGGACAGGATCGCACATGCTACAAGCGAGTGATCCGAGAGCGCGCTGAGGTCGTCCATGTCGTGCAGAACGGTGTGCTGATGTACGCGCGCTGACCATGCGCTGTCCATGCATGTGTAATCGATGTGGTGCTCGTTGCCTTGGTTGCCCAACCACGTATAGGACTTATCTGTTGCCGAGACGGACAGGGTGTTTATGGCCATGAGGTTGGCCTCAAGAAGCATTGCATGGAAAAGCCCACCACCTGCGTCCTCATTCTGTCGGTGCCCGTGTGGGCCTATGGCATCTGAAAGAACGTTGCCGACCCTTCCGTTGGCGTCGGCGAGGATGAGCTGCGCCTTGAAATCATGGCACAGCCTGGTAGTGTCCGCCCAACACACAGTCTGTTCTTCAATGCCGTGGTCGCCATGTGGAGCATGCAGGACCATGGCGACCATTGTGGGCATGGGGGCATCGATCTTGACAATCAACCTGCGGGGGTCCTCGTAGAGGCCTACCAAGTGCTTGCCAGCGAGGTACGCGGGGCCCCCGTCGACGTAGGCGTAGGGAGCGCTGGTGGAGACCCAAAGCTCACAGCCCAAATTGCCTTTTTGAGCCCCAGAGGCCAGGATGATGAATCCCTTGGAGGTCCTCTTGCCCGAGACGTTCCTGGCTTCCTGGGTGCCCACGAGGAGGTAGTCCTGGGCTACGATCTGGTTCCTGAGCAGGTCCCCCTTGCGGTGCCCTTTGGCCCCCGTGGCCCCAAGCTCTCTGTCTCTGTCCAGAGCCGACCTGAAAAGTGAACGTGATCCTCGCCTTGCGCTTGGTCGAGGTCGTGCCTGGATCACAAGGTGGTTCGTCGCAGCGCACATCCTTGTGCGATGGCGTAGACTTGCCACCTGCACCTGGAGAAAAAAAAGATGCGCCGCGAGCGCACTGGGGGTGGCAAACTTGGTCCAGCACCAGTCTAGGGCAGGCGTGTAGCGAAGCTCATTAATCGTGAAGTCCCGGTACATGGAGACTTCGGCATCCTCGGACTTCGCTAGACTATCAGCAAGTTCATTCCACGGATTGTTGGCGTGGCCCCTGACATGTACTATATTCATCCCCAGGGTCCATTTGGCTAGCATGAACACATGATGCGCCAGAGCGGCCAGGCCACGGTTGCTGGAGGCCCCGAACTCCCCATTCGCTAGCCCGACGGCGGGTGTAGAGTCAGAAAATTTGGCGAAGGCAGGTAGGTTGAGTTCAGGGTGCCTCAGCTGAACGGCAAAATAGCCGAATGCCCAGATAGAGGCCCAAAGTCCCCCAAAGAGCTCCACTGCGGTACTAGATAGGATGGTGCATTTCCAAATGGACGGGCCCAAGGGAATAGCGGAGGTGTTTGAGAGATAGCCTTTCACAAACCCAAGAAAGGATACTGTACCCGCTTCTCCAAGAGCCACCGCAGCAAAAGCCCATGAACTGCCGTTGAAACCTTTGAAGGAGCCACCTGTGTAAATCTGAATGTGCCGTGGCCTCCCCAGCAACGGCAGTGAACCATCTAAGGCAAGCTGCGCCGCCTGATGCAGCTTGACCCCAACTAGGGAGGTCTCGAGCGTGAAGTAGCTCGCGTGCTGCATGATGGCGCGCAGGACGCGGTCCGAGTCCCCGATGGCGCAGTCGGTGACGGTCAGGTCCTGGCTGCCTGCTGCTCCGAGCAAATGCGCCAGCCTGAGCTGCGCGGGCGCGCCCATGGTCGGGGCCAGCGGCATGCGGAAGTACGTGAATTGAACTACTGCGCCATCGCTGCAGCCTGGCCGAGTCTGGCACTTTGAGCTGACGGGGGCCTCTGCTCAGGCCCCTCGTGCATATATGGATCTACGATGATGGGAATAACAACTTGCTGACCGCTGCATCCACCACCTTGTGTGCTCACAGACCCCACCCCTCTCGACGTAGAGGGCCCTGAGGAACGGCTGCGCTCCTCAAAATCGGTGCTGAAGTCGAATTCCACGGCGGGCATGGCGAACGTGTAGGTTCCTGGCTTGCCATTGTCAACGATGCTTTCATCGCTGTCAACGTGGTACGCCATGTATTCAACCGTTCCCCATGCCACCTTCGCTGGGGGATCCCAGCCGCGCCCTATGCGTCGAGCCCGATCTCGTGGAAATCGCCCTTCAGCTCCTTCCTTGGTGATGAGAGGCCTTGCGCCTCTATGCCGCGGTCGCTGGCCGTGCGCATCTCGGCGGCTGGTCCCGCTGCTGCTGCCAGTGCCGACACTGGTGGGACCAGGGCCTGGGGCACCGCCTGCGGATGCATGGCCATCGGCTGCGTGAGCGCTTCCGTCGGAGATGACGGGATCAGTTCTGGATGTGACTTGGCCAGTTCCACGTATGCCGCCGCCATGGCTTCCACCGCCTAAAGTGAAGGGGCACCAGGATGGGTACATGTCGGTCCTGGGATGCGTTCGATGTCGTGCTGCGTCATCTCCTGCGCGGGACTTATCATCGCCATCTGCGCCGCCGTGAGTGGTGGGGTCTCCGTTGGATATGGACTGCCTGCGTCGGAAGACTTGCCTTTTCCCTTTGATGGTGGCCATGCCATCGCTGGAACCTGTGATGTTGGCGATCCTGGCACCGTTGGTGCAGTGGGGGAGGCTGGCGCGAAGGGAGGCGACGTCGCAACCGGAGTTGGCGAGAGCGGCGCCTCTGTACTCATAGTGAACCTCACGGCCTGCGGCGGCTGCTGGTACTGCTTTTGCAGGGCTGCAAGCATTGTACTGTTGTATGCCATATAATCCAACATCTGCATGATCATGTCGTCCTGGGCCCGTTGATGTTGCTGGATGCTCTGGGCCGTGCTGAGGACTGGCTGCATGGGAGCTGAAGAGGCAGACGCTGAGCAGAATGGCGTAGAGGCTGACCCAACCATTGGCGGCCTGGTGCCTGTAGGGGGATTTGGAGCCTCACCCATGCCCGCGTCCTTCTCTGTCTCCTTCTCTTGGCTGAGCTGCTCCAACGTCTGCTTGAGGGATTCTGCATCGTACATGAGTGTGTCGGCCTCTTCTCGCAGCTCGGTTATATTCTTCTGTACCTCTGCTGCTCTGGCTGCCTTTTTCTCGATCCTGATTTTGACACCTGCAATCTGCATGTCGAGTGGTTCCATTTGGGCGACCATGAACTTGTACACAGCAATTTCTTCAGCGGCCAACGGATCCTCTTTTCCTGCATAACGGCTTGCCTTGATGAGGGCCACGAGCGATGTAATTTGGTTCTTCATGTCGGCTTTGAACAGTGGCTGGAGGTCTGGTGATTCTGGCGCCTGGGAGTACTTCGGATGATTGTACGCTGCCTCTGGTGTGGCCTGGAGGATCTTGCCTGCAATTCTTCACAACTCCAGTTGTTGTGCCCGCGATACCTGCTGAGTGTTGACGGGCACATCCCACTTCCTGCCTTTTGATCTGGGCCTGGCTGCTTTGTCTCCCCACTTGTTGCCACATGCACAGAACCATTTGTGGTTGGGAATGTTCTTTTTGCATTTGCTGCATGTCCAGTGGGAGCTCATTTTCTGGGCCGAGTGGTGTCTCCGTAAGATATCTGTCGCCTGCGCGAGCCGTAGCACCAAGCGTGCCCTTGCACGCTGCTGACGTCGGCGTCGGTGCCAGGCTGGCTCTGGGAATTCACGACGGCCTGCCGTGATGGTACGAGTGTAAAGGAGAAAATTCGCGGCAGTGCACGCCTGAGGTCCAAGCTGCACCTGGCCAATCACACCAAACTGTGGGATCGGTGATCGCCAGGCGTTGGAGCCAAACCCTTCCTCCTCCTCCTCCTCCTCCTCCTCCTCCTCCTCCTCCTCCTCCTCCTCCTCCGCCTTCCTCCTCCTCCCTCCTCCTCCCTCCTCCTCCCTCCTCCTCCCTCCTCCTCCTCCTCCTCCTCTTCCTCCTCCTCCTCCTCCTACTCCTTTTCCTCCTCCTCCTCCTCTCCTCCTCCTCCTCCCTCCTCCCTCCTCCTCCCTCCTCCTCCTCTCCTCCGCCTTCCTCTTTCGCCTCCTCCTCTCCTCCTCCTCCTCCCTCCTCCTCCCTCCTCCTCCCTCCTCCTCCTGCCAGAGGCCCCCAGCAGCTCCTAGCCTCAGCCCCCATCACGATCACGGCCGACTTTGACCAATGCACGTTGCAGCCGACAGATCGAGACCCAGCGGAGTTTGGCAGAGCTCCCACGCGTCTCCTCGGAGGATGCCATGTTTGCGACGACGCCTGTGCGAGGGCCCAGGCAATGGCTGGTGTCACCACGGGAGAGGAGTGCACAAAATACTGCAGGGGAAGGAACTTGTTGGAGGACGCAAGGTCTTTAAGACGCATGCTAAGAAAACATATCCAGAGCAGATGTGTGCACGTCTAGCAGCAGCCATTGCAGCCTCCATCCAGAGTGTTTATGCAGATGCTGACAACGATGAGCAGCAATTCGACGAGAGCGCGCTGTGCGCCGACTTATGCAAGTTTTACCTGCCAGAGATAGGTGTGGACTTCGAGCCTGCACCAGATTTCGCAGCAGGAATGACTAAGATGCAGAGAGCCGACCCAGAGATGCACAGGTTCCAGGAAGATCCCAGTGAGACTCCCACGGGCCCCATATGTGCTCCGACTCCGGCTACCACCCCAGCTCCGACTCCTGCTCCTGACAGCCCCAGCATGAATATTCCCATGCATGAACCAGGATCGGATGAGGAGCTAGAGGCTGAGAATTTGCTGGGGCTCTGCCCCTCCCTTCCCGTCTCTCCCCCTCGGCCTCCTTTGCCTCCCTCGCCCCCGCGGCCGCCCCCCCTCACGGGAGAGCAGTTGGACCTCATCGCCGCCAAGCGCGCCGAGGCCCGCCGCCGCCGCGAGGCCAAGAGGGCCGAGGCGCACAGGCGGCGCGCGCCCTGGTCGGGCGCCATGTCTTTCTCCGGCTTCTTCGAGGCCGGGCCCCCTCCCAGCTGCCCTCCCCCTCCCGAGGAGGGGTAGGAGATAGCTCAGGCAGGCGTGAACGCGGACCCAGGTCCCATGTCACCGTCCCACCACACCACACCACACCTCCTCCTCCTCCTCCTCATCCTCCTCCTCCTCCTCCCCCTCCTCCTCCCCTTCCTCTCCTCCTCCTCCTCCTCCTCCTCCTCCTCCTCCTCCTCCTCTCTTATCTCTTATGCTTCTTCTTCGTCGTCTTATCATTCCCCTCTTCCTCACGTGTTCTCCGAAAGGTTCCCACTACAACTGGGGGAACACATGGTCCGATAGCTCTAGGCCATCTTTCGGCCACATCGGCGCTTTCAAAAAAGCAGGGGGCGGCGGTGATGCGCCGCAAGCATCCTCGATCTCCTCGCTCGACCCCAAAACATCATCGCTGGGTTCTGGAAGGTTTGCCCGTTCGCCTCCCAAACCATCGATTCTCCATGCGCCCAAGAAAAATCCCCCATTCGCCGCCGAACTTCTCGGTTGGCGGCCGTATTTCCCGCTTCACCTTTGAAGGGGCCCTGGGACACACAAATAAATACACACAAATAAAAGGATTCCCCATATTTCCCCCTATTGTCAGGGTTTTCGTCTTCTCCTCCACTTCCCATATTTTCCTATATTTTCTGGGGAATCGTAGATTAATTGTGTCTGTGTGTTCTTCCCCTCCTGCATTTTTTCCCCGCCCCCGGCGGGCCCCTGTACCATCAAGAAACCGTTGAGCTCCCAAGTCGACGGCGTGGTTGCCATCGTCGCCGTCGCCGAGGGGATCGTCGTGGTCGCCGCCGCTGCCAACATAACGACGTGAACGTCCAGGACAGGTTCGTTCTCCAAGGGCCCGCGGCGAACCCCGGGACGGCCAAAAAACCGGCTCATCTCCTGATGAAGAACTGCTCCGGGTGGCAGGACCCGACATTAACGTCTTTCGCCGACGTCGAAGTCGACGGCGTCGTCGCCGCCGTCGTCGTCGTCGTCGAGGGGTCGCGGAGAGCAATGACAGAAAGGAGAAGGACAAGTGAAAAGGACGGAGGAGGAGGAGGAGGACAAGGAGGCGAAAGAGGAGGAGGCGAAAGAGGAAGAGGAGGAGGCGAAAGAGGAAGAGGAGTAGGCGAAAGAGGAAGGCGGAGGAGGAGGCGAAAGAGGAAGAGGAGGAGGAGGAGGAGGAGGAGGCGAAAGAGGAATAACGACAAGTGACAAGGAGATCTGTAAATGCGAATTACTGGTTTGACCCATCGGAATTCCTGGTCTCGCGCACCTGCGGAACTCGGGACTTCGAGGCGAATTCCGCGTATCGAGGCGAAAATGCCTGGTTTCGCGGCTGAGGCCGATTCATGCGAGGAGGGGATCAGTCCATATCCACCGCCTGTGGAACCGACGTCCCAGGACCCCGGCTGGCGGTGGATATGGATATATCTGGGCCCCAGGGGACCCGAATACGTCCATACCCACCACCTGTCGAGCTCTCCGAGAATCCATCCTCCAGGCGGTGGTGATGTATAAGCACCCACCTCGAAATTAAATTCAGGCTTCGGGGATCTGCTGATCCAGGTCAATCCAAACCCGGGTCAGTCATGCCTTGCAGAATCCTGCAAGATCCTGCAGGATCCTGCACCCAAGCCCGGGTCAGCGCGACTCTGGCCCTGCAGGAGCCTGCAGGATCCTGCAGGATCATGCACCCAAGCCCGGGTCCATGCGACCCTGGCCCTACAGGATCCTGCAAAATCCGGCGCTCTGGCTGACCCTCGTTTGCATTTACCCCCGTCCCCAGACCGCCGACGTCATGATTTTTTCATGACGCGACCCCCAAAGGTCCCGACCCATTCCCTGGGACCGGTTTTTCGTTCTGAATCGTTTTTTGACTGTCCCGAGGCCTGGTACAAGGCCCCCAGAGGCCGAAAATAGCGAAAACCCTCCCGTCGTGATTTTTGTCACAACGCGGAGAATGACACTGTTCTGATCGAAACTGCCGATGGGTTCGTGGAGCTTGTGGCTGCTAACAGAACCCACAAATACCTCGGGAGGGCGTGGCCGGGCAACCTCCGACAACGCGGACAGGCTGCTATCGACCATCGCGTTTGCTGTGCATGGTTGAAATTCCGTTCTCTGCAAACTTCGCTGACGGATAGGCACGTCAACGTCAAGCTGCGTCTGAAGCTCTTCAACGCGACCGTTACACCTACGTTGGTATACGGGCTGGAAACTTGTGCGTTGGATCAGAAGCAGCTGGACCACCTGACATTACGCAGAGAAAAATGCTCCGGCGAATCGTCGGCTGGGTGTTCGACGATAGCGATTCGTGGGAAGATGCTGGCCGCAGAATGAAGCAGAGGCTCGAATCTGCCAGGCGCCTGCACTACATTGCAGATAGGTCTTCGGTTGTATCAAAGCGCAAGAAGCCACCATGCTCCGTCGCTGCCTAAACTAGCGCACGAATGGTCCCCTACTGCATGTGCGGCGCTGAACAACAGCCGGCCGCATCGTGCCAGAGGCCGGTCGCGGCGTCGTTGGTTTGACGACGTGCAGCTCTGACGGCGCATTTTTGTTCTTTCTCCCGAGCTCTGCACAGGGCCGACTTGTTCGATCGGGCGCAACGCAGCGCAACGCGAGGGGGTCTAACGGATGGCTCGGAGGCGATTCCTGGGCGGAGCATTCCCACGGCGGCGCGGCGAGGGCCGACACGGGCGGCGCGCCCTCGGCGGAGCCGCGCAGGGTGCACGCAAGCTTGGGCCAACGCTTAGGTTGGGCATGTCCTCCGACAGGCGGATTTTGGAAGCAAAACCAATCAAACTAACTACTACGAATAATAATAATAATAATAAATAACAGTAATAATAACAATAATAATAATACGAATTGTAGTAGTAGTAGTAGTAGTAGTAGTAGTAGTAGTAGTAGTAGTAGTAGTAGTAGTAGTAGTAGTAGTAGTAGTAGTAGTAGTAGTAGTAGTAGTAGTAGTAGTAGTATTAGTATTAGTAGTAGTAGTAGTAGTAGTAGAAGTAGTAGTAGTAGTAGTAGTAGTAGTAGTAGTAGTAGTAATAATAACAACAACAATAATAATAGTAATGGAACGAGCACGACAAATCGTCCCCAGACTATGTTTCTTGAATACTTCTCCTGTAGAGGGACATGCCCGACTTAAGCCAACGCGCGTCCTGAGGACCATATCGATCCCGCGGCGGCAACTCGCCGCCGCCGCCGTCGTGCGCTTGTGCGCTCCTGCTTGGCGGTGCGCACCAGGGAGGGTGGTGCGCGGGGGCGTGCGAGCGTCGACGAAGGCGTGGGGGGGAGGGCCCTTCGAGGGCAAGGGGCCTTCCTGGAAGGCCCGGGGAACTGCCGAGAAGGCCGCCGCGAAGCCGGGAGAGCCTCCATCGAGGCCTCCCAGATGGGGTCCAAGCAGATGGCGTCGGAGGATCGCTCCGCATCCTCGATGCATCGGCGATCCATCGGCGACACCGGCGATGCATCGGCGAAGTCGGCGTGGAGAAAATCGGGCCCCACATCAAGCCGCATCGCCGATGCATTGGCGATGCGGCGCGTCCAGACCCCGTTCTCTCTCTGCTGCGCCAGCAATCCCGCTTGAGCCAAAACGGATACGGACCCACATCCGTCCCGAGGCTCTCGCAAAACGTGCCCCGCACCCACTCCGTGACACTCGGGCGGTGCTCTTCGGCCAAAGAAGTCCCAACCCCATCCCTTGGGCCGGCTCTCCGCCCCAGAACCGCTTCGCTGGTCCCAGGGCCCAAGGACGGGCCCTTGCCGTCGCTCGGACGTCCATTTCCCGCGCGTTCTTCGGCCTCGTGCGTGTTCTTTTTGCTTGCTCGATGGTCCAGGATGGTCCTCCATGGTCCCCGCCGCGAAGAGATGCACGCGTCCGAGCGATGCCAAGGGCCCTGGAGGCCGAACGCGTTGGCTCGCCGGAGGTCTGGCTCGTCGTCGCTCGTCGTCGCCGCCGCGGGGCCGTCGCCTCCTGCGCCTCGGAGACGGACGACAGGGCGGCCAGCACGTCCCCGGCCCCCGCCTCGGCCTCGGCCTTCGAGGCGCCCTCGGACGACAGGGCGAACATCATGTCGCCCGCCGCCTCCTCGCGGGGCGGCGCCCACGACCCCGACCTCCCCGCGCAGCGAGCAGAATCGCGGCGGCGTCTTTTGCGCTCGTCGTCCTCGGCCTCCAGTTTCCCTTGCTGGGCCCCAGGGCGGCCAAATAAAAGCTCGGGATGCGACGGCAGCCGCTGGAAGGGGTCGAGACCTCCGGGGGACCACGATGTCACAGAAATCTAGAGGTCAGGAGTCTGGGTAGGGCGGCCTCACGTCGCGACAGCGACGGCGTTTTTTTTTTTATTGACTTCAGATACCGCGTGATTCTTTGAGCCTTGAACAATCGTGGTTCTTAACAGCGCGTATCGTTCGATATCGGCCGATTCCAGCCCACTGGCGGCGTTCAACCTGGAACACCCGCCGGCCGCGTGAACGCGGCGCGGACCTACCACATACACCACCGGTGCTGGCCAGGGCAATCCTGGCCTCCGGGATCGGTGCACACTCCGTCTGCCACCCAGCGAAGCCCAGCGTCGAAGGAGGAAACGCTGCACGCCCACATGCCTTGGCCAGGAGAGCGTGCACACCACTCATGCAGGCAACCTCACGTCGACCCAGAACAATGAAGGTCTGGCTTCTGAAACGCTGGCTGGAGTCCAGAATTCGAGGGATGTTTACAGCCACGTGAACCCGAGCGGGGGTGTCCATCACGCTGCGTCGAGTGGACCCGCAGGGGTAGGGTTCGCAAGTGGTCGCAGATCGTGGGGCCAGGATCTGGGCAGCCAGGAAGGCGCATGCCACCAGTGAAGGGGCCCTGGGACACACAAATAAATAGACACAAGTAACCGGATTCCCCATGTTTTCTCATATTTTCTGGGTTTTGTCTCCCCCCCGCTTCCCATATTTTTCTACATTCTCCGGGGAATCGACGATTAATTGTGTCTGTGTGTTTCTTCTCCTCCAGGGCCGCGCGCTGCCGCGGCCAGAGCAGGTGGCGGTGTACACTTGGCGCCCTCCGAGGCCTCCGCCCTGTGGAGCGACAGGGAGCAGGCAACAGGCGCCAGGGCCAGCAGCACGAGGAGTGCCCTCGCCGACATCGCCGAGTCTGTGGTGCGCGGAATGTATGTAGTCTTAAGTCGGGCCTGTCCCCCTACAGGCCGATTTTGGACGAAGACTTAAACATACCCCCAAAATGCTCCAAGAATGCTCCAAAATGGTAAACCAATCGTCCCCAGACTACTGTTAGACTATTTTTGAATATTCCCCCCTGTAGAGGGACGTGCCCGACCTAAATGTAGTACCAGCCCACCGGCCAGGCTGTGAAGGGAGGTCAGGAAACTGGCGACAAGCTGTAAGCCAGGACGACTTTGGCCCGACACGGTTGCGGGGGACCAGGGAGGAGTGAGGGAGGGGGGGAGGGAGGAGACAGCAGAAAATTGAAGCGGGGGAGAGAGGACAGCCCCCTCTCCACTACCCAGTCGCCTCCCCCTCCGCCCCCTCCAGACCCGCCATCGCCTCGAGCCGAGCGGCGCCCCAGATCTTGGTCCTAGCTTGCTTGGCCCCAGATCTTGGCGCCTGGTTTCCTAGCTAGGTCCTAGCTTGCTTGGTCCTTCACTTGGCGACTTGAGCTTCTCACTCCTCTTCATCCTCCTCCTCGTCCTCCTCCTCCTTCTTCTCCTCCTCCACCTCCACCTCCTCCGACTCCGACTCCTCCTGAAGCGCTCATCGGGAGCGGGTTCCCGGGTTCCTCCACTGGCGAAGGGGCCCCAAAAGAAAGAGACGGCGTACAACCATCTCTGGTCGCATCGGGCCAGGAGGCCCGCTTGGGAGGGAACTCGTTGCTCAAAGGCGGGAAAACGCCGCTTCACCCGCGCAGGTGGGCCTGGTGCAGGGCCCACTCAGGGTCGGGAACTTGTTGGAGCCTGACCCTCCACACGTCGTGCACCACCACAGCCCGCGAGCACTGCGGAGATGGTGGGAAACAGTGAATCTGCCACGGGGACCCCTGCAAGGGAAGCGAGGCCACTCGAGCTTCGACAAGGCCCGAGTGGGAGATGAGAGACAGACGGGGCACCTCAGACTGCCCCCCGAGAAGGGGGGGTGCCGGTAGGGGTGAGTTGGTCGGGAGGCCGTTGCGCGCTCAGCGAGAGCGGGAGCACGAAAGCCTAGGGCTGCATCGGCCATCTTTTTGACCCCGATCAGCTTTACAATTAGCAGATGCTCACAAATCTTGAAATCGAAGGTGTCGAGCCTGGCGAGCTCAACTTTAACCTCTGCGGGGATGGCGAATAGCTTCTCCTCCTCCTCCTCCACCTCCTCCTCCTCCTCCTCTTCCTCCTCCTTCTGTTCTTGCTCCCCCCCTCACCTCATCCTCCCTATATTCCTCATTTCTCCTCCTCATCATGCCCTCCTCCTTCCTGTTCCACCATCGTCCTCTTCCGCTCCCGCTCGCCCGTCCTCCTCCTGAAGTCTCTCGAGCTCCGGACGCCCCCCAAAAGGCAGCATACGTGCCCCCTCCCCATCCCTCCTCCTCCTCCTCCTCCTCCCCCTCCTCCCACTCCTCCTCCTCCTCCTCCTCCTCCTCCTCCTCCTCCTCCTCCTCCTCCTCCTCCTCCTCCTCCTCCTCACCCTCCGCCTCCTCCTCCTCCTCCTCCATTCCCTTTCCTTCTGCATAACTTATCCCTGTCGCACCCCGAGGCCATTTTAGAGTGGACCGGGCGTTTCGCCTGAGACTTCCTCACCATTTATGACCCTGAAACTTAAACATTGGCAGCAATTTCACAAATGGAGGGCCGGTGGTTTTTTTAATGTGGCTATCGCCTTAGCGCTGCGAACATTCGCTTTGCAAATTTGCAAGAGCTGCACGGATTGAGAGCGGGTCTTTTTCGAAAAGTGGTTCTCGCCTTAGCGCCTTGCGCAATCGCCTATGCAATTTTTAGGAGATTCATGGATAGAGGGCGGGTGGTTTTCAAAATGTGGCTCTAGCCTCAGCGCTGCGCACATTCGTTTTAAAACATGTGCTAAAGCTTCACGGGTTGACGGCGGGTGGTTTTCAAAATGTGGTTCTCGCCTTAGCGCCGCGCGCATTCGCTTTATAAAAGATTGCAAACCTTCACCTGTTCCCATTATCCGCGTACCAGAAATGGCATTTTGGAAAAGCTCCGGATTATAAGGGTGCAACGATTACATTGGCTCGCGGTGTTGAAGTCCCAAGAATGGCGTTCTGGCAAAATTCAGGATCGACAAGACGCAACAATCAAGCTGATATGCTGCGTTGTAATCCCAGGAGTCATGTTTTGTCATGCTTCAGGGTCTTCAAACGGTTGCTTTGAAACGAGGCAGCTCCCTCAGTGGAAATGAACCCTTGTAGGGGCCTAGAGAGCTTGGAGGGAAAGTTTATCCCAACATCATTGATGACTCTTGGGTCTGCATTGGTCCTCCTCCTCCTTTTCCTCCTCCTCCTCCTCCAGCTCTCGGTCCCTGATCTTTGCTTCTCCTCCTGCTGTTCCTCCTCAACCCTCCTTCTTCCTCATCTCTGATCCCGCCTTATCGCTCCTCTTCCTCCTTCGGGTTCCCCTCCTCCTCCTCCTCCTCCTCCTCCTCGTCCTCCTCCTCCTCCTCCCCCTCCTCCTCCTCCTGCCGCGTGGCCGAAGCGTTCAATATTTTCCTGCGCCTGCGCCCTACCGCCTCACGGCCCAGGCCACGGCAGGAATGAACTCGAGGGCCTCCTCTCGTGTGAGAGGGCGCCCCAAAGCCAAGCTTCTAGCTCGAATCGCATTAGATTCAAAATACAGCACGATCGGGATTTGAACCGATCAGCAAAACGGATCCAGCACCCCCAAGCGGTCCAGAGGGTCCCCAGGAATCGCCCGAAACCGAAGACCCATGACGACGAGGGCATTGAAAATGATGCTACACCAATTATGGTGTATGTGGTCTTCGCCACCAGATTCGCGGGAACATCCTAACTTACAACATCGTCGGCCATCGACTTTGGGAGTCGGCGCTGCGCGGGCCAAGTCTTAGAAACAGTTCGGAGCCACGTCGATGCCAGGGCTGGCTTCAGCTTGGCTGAAACACGCTGCACCTCGCCCTAAGGAATCAGAGCCAGCCGAGGCCCGCACCCAGAAAACCAAGCACGCCGCCGAGAGGCGGAGAGGGCATGGTTAGGGTCAGGGTGCAAGGTTAAAGTGAACTCTCAAGTTTGAAAAAGCTGGAATTTGAAAGCATTACGCTTGCTACTCTCGGCCCTCAGGGTTCCATAATCACTCAGCTGTTGGACCAGACGAGGGCGAACGGGGCGTTCGGGGTGTCCACGCCTAGCTTCACCCATCTGTTGGCAGATGGCATGGGGGCGGCCATAATGCGGGAGAGAGACGGCCAGCGGCGGGAAACCCTCGCCCGCGATGAAATCCGGTCGCCGCGCGAGCCGACGCAGACTGGGTCCCCAATGGGAAATCCCGCAGACTGCGCGAGTCCAGGCTTCCATCGCCATAACACGAAAAAACACAGGATCTCGGACCCGCCCCGCTTCGACCACGAGACGAATGGTGCCCCGGCCCATCCGCAGAGTGGGGGGCGGAATACCTGGGCCAGGCATGCTGGTTCATCGCGTCCTACATGCCCTGGAAGGGGGAGACATGGAGCCGCGCAAAGCAAGGCAGGCGCAGGGCGAGGTGCACAGAAGAGACGACGCCGAAGCCGGGAAGCAATTGACCGCCAGCGCGCTGCCTCTCGCCCGCAACTTCGCAAGCGGCCTCTCCCACGGGGCCTCCCCTGCTTTCGGGCCAATCCACGTCCCCAAGTGCTTCGCTGTCTCCGCAATCGAAAACTGCTAGAATTCAGGAACTAGGGCACCAAGCCTTTCAAGGCATTGTCTGATCAGATCGGGGGCGATGGGTTCAGCCACTGGCGGCACTTGGCACTTGGCAAGCTGGAGGCGCAGGCGGGCCGGTCTCTGCGCGCCGTCGAAGATGCGCGTGGTCCTCGGTGAGATGTCTAGCGATATCGCCACCGAGCACAACTGATATGTGTGAACCAAAGCAAGGGGGATCTGAATCGTCTCCAAGACCAGACGCAGCCCGGCACGTTTCGGAACTGAGAAATATCAGGCAACGTTGCGCGCCAGGGGCGCGGGCGCGCTGGCGGGGGAGAACGGCCGCGTGGGCGCGGCGCGGGACTCCGCGCCCACCCCTATACTGTTCGCGCCGAACTGCATGCCCAAGACGAAGCCGCGCTGGCAGCCGTGGCCCTCCTTGTCCTGGCGCGCAATGAAAGCTCGGGTGCGCGCGGCGGCGATGAGTTTCACATCGCAGTTTTTGCGTCCCAGAGGCCGAAGATCTGGGCGATCCCGAAACGCGCCCATGGCGTCGTTCTCCTCCTCCCCCATCGGAATCATGCTCCTCTGATTTAGCTGAAGCCCCGCATAATATATTCACCTTCCAAAATCCATGGAGCATCACCTCCTCCAGTGTGCCCGCCGCCATCGGCGCGTGCTGCCACGCCGCGCAGGGCCACGCGACTAAGCCTAGTTCACCATGCCGCGCTAGAGATCTGCTTCTCAATCACGTTGCGGTTCGGAAGCGGGAAGTCTGAGAGACTCAGATGAGCCGCGAATTTCCCGACGCAGGCCTTCGCTGAGGCGCGCGGGGGACTTTTGTCGCTGAGGACGGTGACGCAATAGGCCTCGATGAATCAGTTATCTTGTCGGGCCCCGCAGCGGCGCCGGCCCTTGGGCGCCCGGCGCCTCTGAACGCAAGACGACGATCGAACGGTGCCCAGAGTTGCCCCCGTCGTTGCAGCCGCCGCTGCCCCTGCTCCAGCTTCTACCCGCTGTTCTGTCGGGTGGTCTCCTGGACGCTGGCCTCCAACGTGTGTCGCTGCCCCTCGCGGCCCTCTCGCGCCAGGCGGTCGTTCTCTCCCGCGCGCCCGCCCGAGCGAATGGGCCAGACGGCCCCCGCCGTCAAGTTGCGACCGAAGTGTTCTCAAGCGAGAGCACGCGCGCTACGCTGGGCGGCGGCCGGGCGCGAGCCCCGACGCCGCGCGGCGCGACCTACAGAGCGGAGGATGGAGACCAAGGCCAACTTGGAGTTGCCCCCCCGCGAATATCGCTTCGAGCAACTCTGGCACTTCTCGAAGAAGCGTCTTGTAATGTATCAGCTAGAACGGTGGCGTCATATCGCTCCAATCGGTCGAGCCGAGTTTGGCTTCCATCGTTCGTTTGAAGTGCGGCAGGTTTCCAATATGCACCCGGGCATCGGCCCCTCGTCGATCGGCGTCGGTCGCGAAGCGCTTAGCGCAGCTAGCATCGGGGCGTGGTCAGACAAGTTCTTGCGACGCGTAATCCACGCCACTGCTGCAGCATAGCCGGGGGCCGCCATCTGGACATGGGGCCCAGCCAGGGGCCGCCGTGAACATCCTACGCGCGATGCTAATGCGCTCGTCGCTCGACCGATCTCGACCAGCTGCGAAGCGACAAACAACCTGAGGCCAGGACGGGCCGCGCGCACCTCCCCAAGACGCGCGCCCACACTCAGCCAACGCGGCGGCAGTCGTGGCCAGGGGCTCGGGGGCGAAGGCCGCCGCGTTGGAGCTCCCCGCCGCCGCCGCAATCTAAGGGGACATGTGGTTGCAAATCGTGTCTCTGTCGGCCCTTGCGACTCCAAAGTTGTGGATATTGCAACGCGTGGCCCAGGCGACAGGGCCCCCCAAAAAACAACGACCAATGCCCCGCGCGACAACCTCTGCGCCGTGCGCAGCGCCCAAACCCCGGGGGCGGCTTCGGGGCCAGCGCAAGGACGCCTCTCCGCGTTAGCCGAAGGGCAAGGCGAAATGGAGAGCTCCACATTCTTGTAGAAGAGATGGGCCATGCCCTCTGCCATGGACCTTGTTCAGCGGGTTCCTGGATAGCGACGGTGCTTGAACGATTCGCCGAGGAGGTTAAGCACGCATACTCCGGTGACGGAGGAGGGGTCGCGATGGGAGAGGGCCCGCGCATTCCAGCTCGCAAAATTGAAAGGTACCTGTGGACCCAGTGGACCTCGACCAGAGACGCAACTATTGTCAAGGACTCCGCTAGGCCGGGGCCTTCTCTGCAAACGAAGCTTTGGTGGGTGCTTCACGGATGCGCCAATCGATGTCCAGGCTCTGCATGTTTAGCATGGCCCACTCGATGGCGGGGGCCTCGTCGCGCCCCGTCGCGATGAACTTGAGGATGCTCTTCCACGAATGGCTGATCTCCCGCCAGGGGAGGTCGACGAAGAAACGCTTCCCTGGGAACAGCTCCTCCATCCTCTTCTTGGCAAGTCTGAGGCCCAGCTCCTTCTGGACCTGCTTCTGATTTTTGCCCGGCGATCTGTGCAACTCAGCTCGTGCTCCTCTGGCGTTTCACAATCCACCCTGCGCCACTCAACACCAACGGGCAAACGCATGGCTGCAATCGCCGGGTTACGTGTGGCGTAGCTTGCATTGCCGCGGGATGCCAACTTGTGTATCTTCGCCACGGGTCCCCTTGGACCGAGCAGCCCTCTGTTGCGATGTTCGCGTCTTGCAGCCAAGGTTGGCAGCCAAGCTTGGATCGCCTGACAGACGCAAGCGCATGATACCATTGTTCTTGACCGACTCGTGATGATGGTCGAATCAACGTCGCGATCGAACCTCCCATACAATTCGTAGGAAATTCCGGCTCCTCGTGATGGATGACACCCAACGCCGCACGCAGTTCCCCAAGTCTTTTTCCATCCTCGCCAGCTGAAGATCATGCTGCGTGAGCCGACGTTCTGCCACTGCCATCCGTGCCTCCACCTGCTTGTCCACGCCCTCCAAGTGCGTCTGCACCGTGCTGGACATCTGGTTGAGCGAGCGCTTCATGGCCTGGATCTGCTCCATGAACGATGCGCGGGTGCTCTCCTCTGTCCCCCTGAAGCTCTGGTAGTCGGCGTCCTGCCCAGAAGAATGGGAACGTCTAGCATGACCTGGTTGGTTGCCTGGAACTCTGCCCTGTCCTGCCGGCCACTCGGCTGCATGGGGTAGTGCGACCATGGCAGCGTCGCGTCCTCCTCCAGTCCCGGGGGTCTGGGCAAGGAGTTCACCAGTGCCTTTGGCTCGATGGGGCATCGCGCCGCTGTGCGGGAACAACACCCAGTCATCGACAATATGCACAAAGCGACGCAATATGTGAAAAGGAGATGCAGCAGGACTCTGGTCCCGCTCGAGAAAAGGGCCGCCTGCCGGCCCTGCGATGCCTCGACAGCGGAATTCAAACGCTAATCGCTGAGTATCGGGCGCCTACAGCCCCTCACAACGATTAGCCTTGAGCCCAAACGGCTACAGACCTCCTCCTGCTCCTCCTCCTGCTCCTGATCCTGCTCCTGCTCCTGCTCCTCCTCCTCCTCCTCCTCCTCCTCCTCCTCCTCCTCCTCCTCCTCCTCCTCCTCCTCCTCATCCTCATCCTCATCATCATCATCATCATCATCATCATCATCATCATCATCATCATCATCATCATCATCATCATCATCATCGTCATCATCATCATCATTCTCAGCAGCAGCAGCATCCTCATCATCCCTCCTCCACCCCCTTCCTACCCTACTTCCTCATCCCTCCGAGCCATCATCGTCATCATCAGCAGCAACAGCATCTCCATCACCATTGAAGTCATCATCAACATCGGCATCCCCTATCACCCGCGTCACCAACAATCAACAACACAATCATTATCACCACTATCATCATTATTGTCATCGGCATCGTCATCGTTATCGTGGTGGTCACAACAAGCACCAGCTCCATCACCATCACCATCACCACCATCACCGTCGTCATCATCATCATCAGCATAATCATCATCATCCTCATCATCATCAGCATCATCATAATGATGATGGTGATCATCATCATCATCATCATCATCATCATCATCCTCATCCTCATCATCATCAGCATCATCATCAGCAGCAGCAGCAGCATCCCTCACCTCCTACTCCTCTTCCTCACTCCTCCGAACCCATCCCTCCTGATCGTCATCATCACCATCACCATCACCTTCACCATCATTGAAAACATCATCAGCACTATCGTCCTCATCATCCGCATCACCAGCGATCACCAACACAATCATTACCACCAGCATCGTCACCATTGTCATCGGCATCGTCATCGTCATCGCCAGCATCATCACCATGACCACCATCATCATTGCCTGAGAATCATAATACAAATCAGCATTACAAATCAACATCACCATCATTACCGTATCATCACCGTCATCATCATCATCCTCATCATCATCAGCATTACCACCATCATCATCATCATCATCATCATCATCATCATCATCATCGTAGTCGCCATCGTCAACGTCTCGCCATCGTCATCGCCATCGCTATCGTCGTCGTCGCGGTCGATTTCGCCCGCATCCTCATCACCATCACAATCATCGTCACCACCATCATCGTCATGGTAGTTGTCGTCGCAGTGGTCGTCACCATCCCAGTCGCCATCACAATCACCATCACAATCACCATCATCGTCATCATGTCGTCGCCGTCATCAACACCACCATCATACTCATCATCACCATCGCTGCCATCTTCGTCATCGTCGTCATCATCATCACCATCACCATCACCATCATCAGCATCGGCAGCAGCAGCATCATCAGCAGCATCAAAATCGTCAACATCCCTCCCTCGTCCCTCCTCCCTGCGCACCCGTCCCCCACGATGCGGCGGTGGGAGGCGGGAGGCAAGGAGCCGGGAGGTAGCTGGCCTTCGCCCGCTCGAGGTGTGGAGGCTCGAGCGCCCTCCCCCCTTCCGAGCCTGGGGCAAGCTGGTGTCTGAGCTTAGGGCGGGCATGTCCTCCTGCAAGCGGATGTTGGACGAAACATCATGAAACGTGATAACAATGCTCGGAAAGGGCCCAAAATGGTAGAATAATCGTCTCAAGACTATTGTTTGACTGTTTTTGGATATCCCTCCTGTAGAGGGGCATGCCCGACTTGAGTCTGAGCGCCTGCCCCCCCCCACCCCAAACAGAAAGCCTCCCCCCCACACGCACGAGGCGGGCGTACCCCAGCGCGCACGAGAAAGCGCACTCGGGAAGAGTCAAGCGCGAAGTCACACGACGATAGCCAGAGAGGTAAATTGGTCGAGAGTTGGAGTCGCGCGCAGCGCATCGTCTAATCTGACATGATCTGCTCGCTCCTCCTTCTCCTCGTCGTGTTTCTTCTTCTTCCTCCTCCTTCTCCCTTTTCCTCCTCCTCCTCCTCCTCCTCCTCCTCTCTTCCTCCCTTGCCCTCCCGTGGAAGTCTCGGGAGGTCTTGGGAGGCCTCGGGAGATCCAAAAAGGCCGAACATATTGGAAATCCTACCTCTCCTCCTCCTCCTCCTCCTCCTCCTCCTCCTCCTCCTCCTCCCCCTCCTCCTCCTCCTCCTCCTCCTCCCCCTCCTCCTCCTCCTCCTCCTCCTCCTCCTCCTCCTCCTCCTCCTCCTGCCCCTCCTCCTCAGGCTCAAGCTCCGTCTGGGCTCAGGCATTGAGGCCTCGGCCCTGTGCTTGAGGCCTCTACCGCTAGAGCGAGAGAGGCCGCACGCAAGTGTGGGTCTCAATGCCAGAGAGTATTCAGAGAATCCGTTTCGCAGAGCCCGAGAAAAAGGATTCTTTCCTCCTCGCACTCGCATTCTAGAGTACTGCTCCTCCTCCTCCTCCTCCTCCTCCTCCGCCTCCTGTCCCCTCTCCATCCTTTCTCGTCCTCCTCCCTCTCCTCCTGCTCCCGCCCTCCTGCACGCCTCCCCCCCCCCCTTTTGCGCTGAGAGGACTCTGGCAGGGCTCGAGCCGAACAGTGTGTTTGTATTCGTTGTGTTTTTGTGTTCTGTCTTTTGTATTCGTTCTGCCTTTGCTGCGAAACCAAATCAAAACGAACACGGTCCAACCAAACACGCCAAACCAAAACACCATTTGGCTCGAGCCCTGGAATCGAATCTCATTAAAACGCATGTCGCGTTCTCCTGGTGACAAGAAAAAACAGCTCAACCGCCTGAAATGCAGAATTAAACGGCGCAGAAGGTCCCAAGAGAAGCGGAAACGTGGAGAGCCCGCGAGGGCAACGAGTATCATATCTGCAGACGTCGGCAAGGTAGTTAGACACCATCCCCCCAACCCGTCCCAGCACATGTTCACAGGCCCCAGGCCCCAGCCCAAGTAACGCTTCGAGCATGGCCCAAAGGCCGGTTGCTGGCTAATTCAGCTCGCTTTCCTTAGTCCCCCCGCGAAGCGAAGGTCAAAAAGTGACAAACCCCAACCCCTCCCAGGTCAAGGCCCTCACCGAGAGACAGTACGGCAGCTGCTAAAACTGCGCTCACCGAATGATTCTGTATAAATCTGTCGGCACCGCGAAGGCAAGCAAGGGTCTACAAAACCACTACGTGGCGTGGTGACCGCGATCACCTACCCCTCCTCCGTCTCCTCCTCCTCCTCCTCTTCCGCCTCCACCTCTCCTCCCCCTCCCCCTCCTTCTCCTCCTCCTCCTCCTCATTCCTCCTTCCTCCTTCCTCCTTCCTCCTTCCTCCTTCCTCCCTCATCCTTCCTCCCTCATCCTTTCTCCTCCTTTCCCCTCCTCCTCCTCCACCTCCTCCTCCGCTTCCTTCACCCTCCAAGCCTCAAAGCTCCTCCTTCCTCCACGCTGGCGTCCAAACGCCGCCTGGTGCACAGTGGCTAGGCTCGGCCCTCTAGTGGCTATGTAAGCATGCCATCGACGAGGGTCTTGTGGCCACTGATCCCCCCCGCCGCTGCTCAAGCAACAGCACTCCTGATCCGAGAGGTCATGCGCAAAAGTGCGCAGGGTCGATGCGGTGCTCGACTTATGCTGCTACTAGTGTGGGCGCAGGTTTCATCACCTCGTCCTCCACCTTCTCCACCACCACCGCCATCTCTCCATTTCAAACTCGTCCTCGAGTGCCCTCACCGAGGGCAGTACTTTCGGCTTGCTTTACAATCTGCACAGTACACAGATGACAGACAAATCTAAGGAGTGATGATAAAAAGGCAGATCATGACCGAAGAGAGGCAATACACCCCTGAGTAAGCTAGGTGCAGACCGTGACCGAAGAGGGACAATCAATGTGAGAAAAAGCGACTGCGCTGAAGTTCTGCACCTGCAACTGGGCATGGGCGGCCGCTCTTTCGTGAAAGGTAAAGCACAAAGACGACGCACCGAATGCGTGCCGTGAAAGTCCCTATGTTCTGGGAAGGCATTTTGGAGCATGGGCGGGAAGCGCATGAGATCGATCAAACCGAGGCGAGGGTCTGGTGCAAAGTACCTCCTCCCCCGAAACTAACCTGCCTCTATCCTCCACCTCCACCACCTCATCCTCTTCAGTGGCCTTGACGTAGCCCTTAAAATGCGAACTGGCAAAAAGAGCAGCGTGCAGCAGGACGGATAGTTACGTGCCCAAGGATCACTACAACTGGCGGCTCAACAACGCAGCGGCCTCCACCACCATCATGGCAGACATCATCACTCCCGCCCTTCTACCAACCCACCCCCTCATTTTTTGGCCGCGCGCACAAGGGGGTAGGGGGAGGGAGGAAGGCTTCTCAGAAGGGGGCTGCTTCTCAGAAGGCGCGGACATTAGAGCTGTAGACAAGGCCCGCGCCTTCCAGGAAGCAGGGATGCTTCTAAGAAGCCTTCCCTCCTCCCCCTGCCCTGAGATTCGACGCAACAAAATAATTGCATCATCGTCAGAAATCACGCCCAGAGCCGTAGACACCGGCTCGAACAAATTGGGACGCCAGGATCTCAGGGTACTTACTCTTCTGCGCATGGCCTATCTCCACAACTGGGACTGCGCATGACTGAACTTTATCGATCCCCCATCCCCACCACCTCCTCTGCCATGAAGGCCGGAGGCGCTGTCTCAGGCTATGCTGGCTGGCCTGGGGGTCTCCTCCTTCTCCTCCGCCTGCTCCTCCTCCTCCTCCTCCTCCTGCTTCTCCTCCTCGCCTGGATGTTTCTCCTCCTCCTCCTCCTCCTCCTCCTCCTCCTTGGCCCTACTCGTCCCTCGTCCTCCTTGGTCCTCCTCGGTCCCCCCTTTATCCACATCGCCATCGTCCTTCTCCCTCCTACTCCCCCCAACACGCCAGCTCCCAGCCTCAGACATCCACGACGTGACTTTTCTCGATGTGCGCGCAGGGGGTGCAGAGGTCGCGACCCCTTCACCAGGGGCACGTTCTCGCCCCTGAGGCCGCCCTCGATGGCCCCGGGGCCTGTATATAACGGACCCTGGAGGCCGAAGTGAAGGCACCTGGATGGAAACAAATAAGAACTCCTCGGATGGCACTCGTCCGCGTCCGCGTCCGCGTCCGCTACGCATCCGCGAGCCGCGACGCGACCAGCGGGGGGACGGGGCAGTGCTGGGCATCGGGTGTCGCCGCCTCGACGGGCTCCCTCGTCGGCCGCCGGGCCGCGTGGGAGGGAGCCTCGACACCAGCCCTCTCGGGGGAGACCGCATGGACGACCAGAATGGCAGCGTGGAGACGCCTGCAGAGCCTCCAGAGAGAGGCCTCTGGGGGGGATCCATGGGGTCACGATGGACCCACACACACACACACACACACACACACACACACACACACACACACGCACACACACAAAGAGACACAGACACAGACACAGACACAGACACAGACACTGACACACAGACACAGACACAGACACAGACACAGACACAGACACAGACACAGACACAGACACAGACACAGACACAGACACAGACACACACACACACACACACAAAACACAACACAACACAACACAACACAACACAACACAACACAACACAACACAACACAACACACACACACAATGTCCACAGCCCCCCCCTACAAGGTCCCCACAGGCCCGAAGAGGTCCTCAGAGGCCACTGGAGGCCTTGAACGTGCCAGGGAGCGTCCCGAGGACATCGAGCCCCCCCGAGTCCTGGAGGTCCGCCCTCCACAGGGAGCAACAAATCCACCGCCACAATAAGCACCCCGACAAGCGAAGCAATTTAGTTAAAGCATCCCAGGAAGGAATGGAGCAGGGGAGGGCTGTTTAGTAATTAAACGCCCAGGGCTGATCAGTAGACGCCAATTGTCGGGGTCAGGGTGTTCCTCCCTTGACTCCATAGTCCAGTCCCCCAAAAACGCCCCCCAGACTGTGATCATCGATGCTCGGTGGAGATTCTCCGTCCCTCTCCTCGGCTACGGTAGGGTCGCACGCCATCGACGCGCGCGAAGGTTTTTGACACCACCTCGATCGTTCAAGCTTGAACCGATCGCAGCACCGACTGTTCCAGGTTGAATCCCGTCGGGCCCTCTGGCGTTACCGCGTCCCTCGGTGCTTCTGCGTCGCTCGATCGTGCGGAATTCAACCTGGAATGCCCTCGCCGGCGCCAGCGGCGCGCCATCGCCGCGTGAACCTACCGTGAACGCAAGAGTGGCCTGGGCAAGAAGGACCCGCGGCGCGCGGCTTCACAAGGGACGCGGGGTGGCCAAAACCGGGCGTGCAAGCTGCTGCTGCCGCTTAGCGTCCAGCGACCGGGGGACCCCACTGGGCCCGCACCAGAAGGTCACTGCGGCGAAAGGTCACGCTAACGTGTAGTCGATCTCTTCTGACTACCTACCAGACCACCCCAACCCAACCCGAAGACCCGAATTTCGGGTTGGGGAGGGTATGGGTTCCATACGTGTTTTCTCGATGTTCCCTGGCCCCCCCTCAACTGGAAATGGAAGTCAAATTGAGGCCTTCGGGTTGGGTTGGGGTGGTTTGGTGAGTGGTGATCTTCTGTCTGCCACAGAGGCCAGCGGGCCCGATGCGCGGGTCCCCAAACGACGACGACTCGGGGATCTGCTGGCCCGGGTCAATCCAGACCCCGATCGGCTGGGCCTTGCAGGATCCTGCAGAATGCTGCACCCAAGCCCGGGTCAGTGCGCTCCTGGCCCCGCAGGGTCCTGCACGATCCAGCACTCTGACTGACCCCGGTTTGCAGTGACCGCCGTCTCTTTAGCCCCGAACGACGCCGACAGCAGAACCAACGACGACGCTGGCACGGACGACGGCGACGGCGAAGAGGAGAAGGAGGAGGAGGAGGAGGAGGAGGAGGAGGAGGAGGAGGAGGAGGGGGAATGGGAGGAGGAGGAGGAGGAGGAGGAGGAGGAGGAGGAGGAGGAGGAGGAGGAGGAGGAGGAGGAGGACGAGGAAAAACAATCAAGAGCAGGAGGAAAAACCTGACGACTGAGATTGAGACAGAGAAAGACCTAGAGAAAGAGATCGGACCGATTCGCGCGGGTGTCCGCGCAAGCGCCCAGCGGCGACCGGCCGGCACGCCCCGCGCCCAGGCCGAAGCGAGTCGGCTAGAAGGGGGCCCCACGCGCCCGTCTGAGGCGGACGGCCAAGGGAGGAGGGAGAGGGAGGAGGGAGAGGGACCCCCGCCCGCGAGCAAAAGCGGGAGCTGTGACTCTGCATCGCAACGAATCCGAGCACAGCGAGGCATGCACCCGTCCTTGGCGCGACGGTACTTCGCCGGAGGTGGCGGCGTCCGTCCAGCAGCCCTTCAGGACCCGCACTGGGGAAGGCCACAGTGGGCGCTTGTCATGCGGCGCACGGGCCTCGAAGGGGAGGGTAGCTGGTGCTTCTTGCGAGAAGCGATTGAGCCGCGTGGAAGGCGGTTTCGACTGAGGCGAAGACACTCGTGGCCGAATGGGCGAGCGAGGCCTGATGCTGGATAGCGGGATGAAGTTCACGCAACGTGTTGAGCAGCTGCGGCCTTGGCAAAGTGCTGCAGCACTTCGTCGAGTTAGGCGTGGGCAGCCTCGGGGCAGCGGGGTGCAGCTGCCGGCGGGAGTGGGTCCGGCTGAGCCAGTTGCGTCCCATGCTCCGCCTTGGAGCTGCGGAAGCGGCCATTGCCCATGTCCTCCGCGCGCGCGACGGTGGCGGGGGAGCCAGTGCAATTGGCCTAACGCCGCGTACACATGCAGATCAGACGCTGCTGCTCGGCTAGGAGGGGGACGGTTTCCGCCCTCGTGGCGTCGTCCCGACTGCGCCAGACAGCGAACGGGACTGTGCGAGGGCGGTTGCCCTGGCCTTTTTCGAGGCTGCAGATGACCCCATCTAGGAAGTCCCCGGGAGAGGTAGAGACGTCCCGTTCCCAGTCCGGGCCCTCCCAACAGTCCGTGGGACCGCTTACGGGGCCCCGAACCCGGCTCTGAGAGCGGTCGGGGTCCCACGCCCGTTGGTGCATTTAGAAGCGCCGTGCGATGCTGTCTGGATGGGCCTTTATGCGCGGGAGCAGGGTCGCAGAGGTGGTGCGGTTTCGGCCTCCGACGTGGCTCCTGGCCCTCGGCGCGGGGACGGCGCGCTTGGCAGGGCCCGCGCGGAGCGGGCTGGTGGCGCCATGGAGCACGCCGCCAGGCGTGGTGCGCTACCAATGGGAGGCCCGACGACATGCCTCGGCGTCGCCACCTGCCACCGATCGCACTGACTGCCCTCGCTGGGCTGGGGCGCGCGGGGACGGTTGCCGCCGGCCGGGGCGCGAGGCTGAGCCTGCGTGGCCCTGGCGCGGGGAAGCGGGCGCGCACTCCTGCGGGGGGGCTTGGCTGCGAGTGGCCCCCAGGCGACCTCGGCGGCGTGCGGGGGCGCGCCGACGCGGCGCAGCCGGTGGGCGTGAGCGGCGGCGCCTTGGTGGCGGTTTCCCTGGTGGTGCCTCACTAGGGGGGCCAGCTTTGGACGCGGCGTTAAGCCTGCGGCGCGCTGGAGGCGCCCTGGGGGAGGCAAGCGGCGCGCTATCGGGGCGCGGCGCCCCCGCGTCGCCACCCCCTCGGCGCGCCCTGCGAGCTGGCCCGACTGGATGCGCTCTGAGCGGCGCCCTGGCACGGGGCCTGGCGGCGGCCCGCCTGCGCGTCGCCGTCGTCAGCGAGGGGGCGCCCAGGCGGCCCAGCGCCCGCGCGGCGCCCCCCCCCCCCCCCCCCCCCCCCCGCGAAGGCGCAGCAGGCCTCGGCGGTTGGCGCTGGGAGGGTAGAGTGAGTTCGCGGATGACCTGCCGGGCGGCGCTTCCGCGCGCCGCCCCGCCGTGGACAGGGTCGGCATCTGGGTTCGGAAGGGCCTCGGCGCCGCGGGCGCGGGGCCTGGGCGGGGACAGGTCGGCGGCGACCAGCGGTCAGCGGTCGCGGACGACGATCCGCGCGAGGCGCGGCGGGGTTGAGGCGGTCGGTGCTCGGTCAGCCGCCCTGCCACGGTAGCAAGGGCAGCGCGCGCCCCAATGGCGAGCACGGAGAGGGCCAGGGTGCCGCGGGGGAACTTGCGGGCAGCGGTCGCTGCGCGGCGGCCCAAGGTGGCGCGGCCCGACGGCCGGATTGATGCCCATGGCGCGGTGGCGCTCAACTCGGCTAAGGCTGGTGTAGAAACCGAATGGCGCTGCCGTGCGCGGGGCGATCGGCGTCTCGCCGAGCGGGGGGCGGCACGCGCCGCCCCCGCGGGCGGGCGACGCGAGGGCGAGCAGACCGAGCACGAGGCGCGCCATGGCGCGCGGCCCAGCGACGCGGGGCGCTGCCTGAAATGGCCGCGGGGCACAAGGGCTGGAGAGGGGGGCGCTCGCCCGACGCCCCCGCTGCCAAACGGACCCCGCTATGCGCGGGGCACGTGCGTCCCCATTGCACATGGCGACGAAGAGGAGCAATGCAGTCAAACCAATGGCGCAATATACAACCCATATCTGGACCCCCTGAATTGACGCGCGTTACCCCGCCCGAGAACACAGCGGAGGCCGTGCAAAAATGTGCGAGGAAGAAGAGATACCCATCGTGAACGCAACGTCCTCTATCGGCCGAGGGGAACCGACTGAGGCACCTCCAGTGCGGGAAGGGGCGCGCAGGGCCTCGCGCCCGACTCGGCGGGCCTGGCGCGGGACCAGGGCTGCTCGACCCGTGGCCAACGCTGTCGAGGGGGGGGGGCTCGGTGGCTTCGCCCCCCGAGGGGGCGTCGACAGCGGCCTGGGCTCCTGCGCAAGCCAAATGCTGGCCGTCGCGTCGGCCTCTCCCGCGGGAGTGCCGGAGGCGGCCTTGGGCCAATCGCGAGCCTGCTGACGTTGGGCGACAGGGCGTCCAGGCTGATGGAGGCGTTGGCCCGGGCCTTGCCGAGGTCCGCGGACTGGGCCCTCAGCTCATAGATCGAGCCGAGCGCGTCCGCCGGAGTCGCCCTCAGGTGGTTCGTCGACCCCGTGGCCGCGGTGACTTTGGCCGCGAGGCTAAGGCGACGGACTCGCAGATCTCGCGCGTCGGCGAGGCCCGCGAGCGCGCTGGAGCCGCGCGTGGCGGAAGGGGGCGGGGCGGTGCATGGGCTCGGCGGCGGGCGCGCCGAACTCCGCTGCATCCTCGCCGAGCTCCCCTCGAGGCGGTCGAAGACCATGGCGCGCTGGTCGGATGAAGGACCCATGTCTGCCGTCGCCTGGGTGCCCCCTCCAGCTGCCGCGGGGCGCGGTGTTGGGGTGGCAGGCTCGAGCTTCGGGACCTCGGTGGGCGGGGGCGTTGGGGGCCTCCCAGGGTCGGGGGGGGCCCGACGGCGCCTTGGCGGCGCTTGGCAAACAATAGATCATCCTTGCTGGGCGGTCCGCCGCGGCGGGCGCAGCGCGCTGGGCGGTCGGGGCCGCGGCCAGGGGCCCCGGCGCCAACGGCTCCTGCGGGGCAGCGCGTTCGCCTGAGGCGCCGGCTTAAGGGGCGCTGCCTCCTCGGACAGAGCACTAGCCCGGGGCTGAGCGCGCCCTTTGACCATCGGGGCGGTCGCGGGCGGGGTCGCGCCTGCCCAAAGGGGGGAAAAATTGCCGGCAGTAGCTCCGTCCCAACCCACGTGGTATACGTCGGTGACCAAGTTGGTGGTCTTTAGGATGTTGAAGGCGCGGCCGCGCGCGGCCACTGCCGCGCCCACGCCCGCGACGCGGTACTTGATGGGCGCCAGCGCGGCGGCGGCGCCGCGGAGGGCCGGCGAAACTGCCTTGGCAACTTCGGACTGCGCGGGGGCTCGCAGGCCGATGCGGGACCCACAGGGTCGGCGCGCCGGATGATAAGGCGCATGCAAAACGCGCCAGTTCGATGCAAAAACGCGCCAGTTCGCAAACTGCCGCGCCTTTTCTCAAAATGCCGCGCCTTTTCGCAGATGCGCCAAAATTGATCGCGTGATATAATGCTATGTAGTATACAAGGTTGCATCCTACATTTTACATCGCGCATGTTTGTATGTATTTATGTATCATACGTATGATCATATGTGGCAGATATACGTGTATATACACACGTTGCGCGCGATGTGTTATTGGGGCGGCGATCATGTATTTACATGTTTATATATATATATATATATACATACATACAGACTATGTATGTATATATATGTGTATATATATACATATATAGACATACCATGCAATTATGCGGTGAGGTGTGCGTTTTGCGTGGGATGAGCACGTCGTATGTGTTCATGTTTTTGTTGCTTGTCAGCGTCCCAAAATTTTCAACAAGGGGCGCGCAAGCAGCGCAGGTTACAATGGGCACATGTGGTTCATGATTTTCCGTCGAGCAGCCATCTGACAAAAAAAAAAAAAAAGTTTTTGACATGTCGGGCTCGCGGTCACGGGGCCGACGTGCAAAACAACAACAACGGACCCAAACCATTTGGCATCCACCCTTGGTTGTCCGTCTTGCGTCAGTCTGTCGTCGTCGTCGTCCTCAGCGTTTTCGGCGTTGCGATCGTGGCGTTGGTCGTTGTCGAAGTCCTCGTCTTCGTCGTTCGTCGTCGTCGTCACTTCCGCAATCGTTTTCGTTTTCGTCGTTGTCGCGGGTTTGTTCGTTGTCTCGGTCGTCTTTGTTGCCATCGTCGTTTCTATCGACGCCGTCGTCGATATATCGCCGTCGTCGTTTTAGTCGGCGTCGGCGTATCAGTCGTTGTCGTCGTCGTCGTCGCGGTCGCTATCGTCCTCGCAGTCGTCGTGGCCCCGTCGTCGTCGTCGTCGCTGTCGCCGACTTCGCGTTCGTTGTTGTCGCAACCGTTTTCGCGGTCGCACGTCGTCGGCGCCCCCGCGGCCGCTGCAGTCGTCGGGGCGGCGGGGGGGGCGCAGCCCTGCAGTTTCAAGTGGGGCGGGCGGCTGGAGCGGCGAAGCCAATGGAATAACAGCAAACACGGGCGCCCTGGGCGCTCGAAGGGCCTCGGCCCGAGGGGGTCACCAAAACTCCTTTGCTAATGCTCTCTCCCCTTCCCCTGTTCTCAGTTGCGGTGCGCCCGCCTGCTCCAGAGTGATGCGGTGCGTGCGCCCACCTGCTCCAGAGTGGCCCCCCCCTCCTCTTCCTCCTGCCCCTCCCCTTTCGCCCTCTCCTCCTCCTCCGCCCCCCTCCTACGCGGCCTGCGCCCATCCTCCTCCTGCTGCTCTTCTTGCCCCCCGTCCTCCTCGGCGCGCCCTCCTTACCGTCCCCTCCCTCCCGTTATCTCCCCCCCCCCCCCCTCGATGTATTTAAGTTCACGGGTGGTCTCCTGGTGACCGCCAGCCCTCAACATAAACGCATGATGTTGCGCTCGCGGGGGATGGCAAGTAAGGGGTTCACCCTTCCCCTCCTCCTCCCCCCCCTTCTTCTTCCCGTGCGTGTCAGTCGCAAGGGGCCGCCTCTAGACCCTCGCTCTCGCCGCCCGGCGGATTTCCAAACACCTCGGATCAGTTTTATCAAGGTCGAATGCCGCCAGGAGGGCACGGTGGGAACAGCTGGTCTCGAGCAGCCCGCGCAGCCCGGCAAACGACAGAAACTCGTGCACTGAAATTGGCGCGCCAGCGCCATCGCACCAAAAAGACAGATACAGATTGCAGCAGCAAGTTGCCTGTGCGCTTTTGCGATTGATACTAATCATGTTAGAATTCGTATTCTTATGAATTTAAGTATTAGTGGTTGCATGTTACGTGTTTGCGTCGTCGCTGCTTCTCCTTTGCTGTAGATTGTGCTATTATTCGTATGTTGTTGTGTTCGTATGTTATCTGTGTTTGTTCGTATGTTGTCTGTTATTGTGTCTTGTTCGCGCCAGCGCTTTAAATCTCATCGGCGTAGCAGCAGGCGATGGTCACCCCGAGGGTGTTGACAGTCATCGCATTGCCTGCTGCCGCCCTCTGCGCAACAACGCCGCTAATCTTGTCAGTGAGCTGGGGCGGCAGCCCCTGCAAGGCAAAGCGCTCTGCGTTCGTGAGAAAGCGCCTGTGCCGCCGAGGCTTTGAAGCCTCCACCCAAAGAGCGTCGTTGCGCGCGGTCAGGCACGGGCGCAAACCGTCGAAGCGCCCCTCGAGCCCACGGACTTTCCCTGGCGCCCTCGACAAATCATAAAACCACACTTTGTGGACATCATGATGGGCTTGTTTTCCACTGCCACCACCGCGCATTGGAATGGGGATCGAGGGAGGTCTTCCCCCCCCTCGTCCTCTTCCTTTTCATCTTCATCCTCCACTTCCTTCCCCCCCAACTTATGGTGGTGGTGGTGGAATGCATGCCCATCGCATCACCTTTGTTGATGGCGCAGCGCTCCTTACCCAGCTTGCGACACGCCTGCAAGTTCTTTGCCTGAAGGCACGGTCAACAACAACAACGGACGGGGGTTGAGGGTTGGGGAGCAGCAGGGGGAGGCGCGAGGAGGAGGAAGAGGCGAGGGAGGAGGAGGAGGAGGAGTTTGGGGAGGATGAACGAGGATGGAGGAAGAGAAGCACGTCGGGCGAGGAGGAATTAAGCGGAGGAGGAGCAGCAGAAGCAGCAGCAGCTGCAGCAGCGGGAGCAGTTGGAGCATCAGGGGCGGGGAGGATAGCTGGACAGGATGAGGAGGAGGATGAGCAGCGAGAGGGGGGGGGGGGGGGGATGATCAAGAATGGTTGGATGATGACTGGCAGGACGAGGAGGAGTCGGAAGGGTAGTTGAGGTGGAAGCTGGAGGATGAGCAGGTTAATGGAAGCCGCGTGGGCGAGAGCGAGGACGATGGGGGCGAAGGAGATTGGGGGGGAAGCCGACAAGTTAGGGTGACTGGGGGGCAAGACGCAGGTGAGACGAAGAGGAGAGGGGGCAGCAGCAGCAGGAGGGGCAGCAGCAACCGAGGGGGAGCAGCAGCAGCCGACCGCGCGAGCGGTGCTCCCTGGCGTGTCATCTTGCGATCTCGGAATGGACGAGCGGGGCCCCCTGGCGCGCCATCTGGCGATCTCCGAACTTTCCCGCCAGAACCCCCAGGATGACATGGAGGATCGATGGGTGGGAAGACTGAACAAGGAGAGGTGGGATCAGTGGGAGCGCAAGGGCAAGTAGGAGGTTGAAAGGGGGAGGGGGGGGGGGGGGGGGGGGGGGGGAGGGGGGGGGGGGGGGGGGGGGGGGGGGGGGGGGGGGGGGCCAGAAAAAACTGCCCCCCCCCCACTTTCTCCCATGGTTGTCGGCCCTCGCGCCCTGCGCAGACGAAAGTGAGCTTCCTCTTTCGGGGGGTCGCCTCGAGAAAGCTAGGCATGTCAATCAGCTTCGCGCTGATCTCCGTAGGCGACCTCGAAGGGACAGGGCGCGAAAACGACGCCGTGCGCCTGCCGCAGATGTAGATCCTCGGGCTCAGGGGCAACGCATGGGGGAAGATGTGCTTTCTTCCTCATCCTCGTCCTCCTCCTCCTTCCTCGCCCGAGCCACCTCCGCATTCCTCATCGTCGTCCTCCTCCTCCTCCTCCTCTTCCTCCTCCTCCTGTTGCTTCCCCCCTCCACCATCCTCCTTTTCCTCCTGCTCGAGGGCCCCCCCCTATCTCCGTCCTCCGTCCTCCTCCTCCCCCCCCCTTCCTCCTTCCTTGCCCTCCTCCTGCGGTCCTGGGCCGGCATTGGGGAATGCCGTGCCAGCGCGCGTCCACCTCCCAAGCCCAGAACTGAAATCCAGGGACCTCCGTGTTCAACATGGCCAGTATGTCTAGCATGGGGCTCGATCCACTGCGGGTTCCGTTCTGGATTCCCTTGACGTTCTCGATCAAAACACATTGCAAGGTTTTAGATGGCCGAGCGGCTTGTTCTTTTACATGGTCACGCGTTGCTTTGAATGGAGCCGAGCGTTCGTCGCCCCGCGATCCTCCTCGCGGTGGATGCGGAACGCGAGCGAGGGAGAAGGTGGGAATGTGGGAGCGAAGGGGGGGGGGGGGGGGGGGAGGGGGGGGCCTCGCGCGTGAGAAAAGAGGAGAGAGAGATAGGGAGCGGGGAGGAGAGGGAGAGAGAGAGAGAGAGAGAGAGAGAGAGAGAGAGAGAGAGGTGTAGAGGATAGAGGTTAAGACGGGGATCGTGCTCGTGGAACCCTTTGCACTTTGCACTCCACGGCGGGCAAGAGGGCCCAGCAACGATGATCTCGACGTCGGGGACCTCGCTCTTGTCGATCGCGCAGATGTCCCCCTGGGGCCCGACGGCGATCTTGCCCCCGACACAGCGCGCCCCATGCACGTACTCAACTGCATTATTGAGGCGGTGGTTCCGGTCGTAAGAGAAGCACGTCACGCGGGCCCCGAGCTCGCGCAACGCCACAGAAGCGGTCTCGACCCCGCAGCAAAGCGAGAAAACGCGCACATCACGATCTGCCAAATTCTGTGTCATGGTCAATGCAGCCTCTTGCCATGTGTTTGCATAGATTGAGGTCTTCCGTTTTTCGCTGTGGCCCGGCATTCTGTGGGGGGCGAAAAAAGGCGGCAGCAGCGCGTGCGTGCCCACGAAAGTGGCAAGCTCAAGCATGCACGACAAAAACGGATGCGTCGGGGGGCCGCAGCAAGCCCCCGAGGGGCGGCTTCTCTGTCACCGACCCCCCCGCAGGGCCCCCCTTGGCCCTGGGGGGCCACGGGGCGGCCCCCCGAGCAGGTCGGCAAGGGAGAGGAACCACCCCGTGAGGGACTGCGGCCCCCGAGGAAATTGGCACGTCGATCAGAGCGGGCCCCCCTCCTTCAGGGGGTGACAAGGAGACCCCCGCGATTTCTAGAGGGGCACTCCGCTCGAGACTTCCCGAACGAATCGAACCACACCCCTCCCTTAGCACGTGGCCGCCGAGGGGGGGGCGCGGGCGGTGGAGGGCAAATGAAGCTTCGACGGGGCCCAGCCAATCCCCCTCCTGGGGCGAGCGGTCGGCCTCCGAGAACAGCGGGCGCGTTCCCGGCAACTGGGCAGATTAAGGCCTCTTCGAAATCCGACGCCCCGAACAGGGGGGGTAGGGGGCAGAAGGGGGAAATGCGCAGAGGGGGGAGGCCAAGGAGTACGCGGGGGCCAGCAGACTTAGCTTGGCGAAGGACTCAACCAGATGCAACTGTGGACACCGTCGTTGTTAGTATCGCATTTGGGGGATCTCCATATGGGGCGCACGAAGAGCGTGCCGAAATGGGGCGGGGCGGAGCTCCTTATGGAGCCATGAAGCGTGCGAGGGGCGCGCCAAAATGGAGCGGCGCCGCCATGCGGACTACGCCACTGGGACCTGAGGTGGAGCTCCATAATATATGTGGCCACATTCGAAACGTTCGAGGGGCGTGCCAAAATCAGGCGGCGGCGCCATGCGGACTGTGCCACTGGGGCCTGAGGAGGAGCTCCCACGCATATGGGGCCACGAAACGCGCGAGGGGGGGCATGTGCCACAATCGGGCGGCGCCGCCATGCGGATTGCGCCACTGGGCCTGAGGTAGAGCCCCCACTTTTATGAAGGATGTGCCAAAATCGGGCGGCGCCGTCATGCGGACTTCGCCACTGGGACCTGGTGTGGAGTTTCCACAGATATGGGGCCACGAAACATGCGAGGGGCGTGCCAAAATCGGGCGGCGCCGCCAGGCCGACTACGCCACTGGGACCTCAGGTGGAGCCCCCAGATATGGGGCCACGAAACCTTTGAGAGGTGTGCCAAAATCGGGCGGCGCCGCCATGCGGACTGCGCCGCTGGGACTTTAGGTGGAGCTCCTTATATAGGGCCACGAATCGCGCGAGGGGCGTGCCCAAATCGGGCGGCGCCGCCATGCGGAGTGCGCCGCTGGGACCTTAGGTGGAGCTCCCTATATAGGGCCACGAAACGCGTGAGGGGCGTGCCAAAATCGGGCGGCGCCGCCATGCGGACTGCGCCAGTGGGACTTGGGGCGGAGCTCTTGGGCCACGAAACGCGCGAGGAGTGTTCCAAAATGCGGCGGCGCCGCCATGCGGACTGCGCCAGTGAGACCCTGGGCGGGGCGACGCGGGAAACCGTCTCTTCAGAAGGGGGACGCGGGAGGAGGGAGGCGGGGAGGAGGGGGGGAGGAGAGGAGAGGGGGAACGCGGGGACCGTCTCTTCAGAACGGGGACCCACAACTTCAGGATGGTTGGAAACAGCAAAGGACGCGGGGGGGGGGGGAGAGAGAGAGAGAGAGAGAGAGAGAGAGAGAGAGAGAGAGAGAGAGAGAGAGAGAGAGAGAGTAGAGAAGAGGAGAGAGAGAGAGAGATGATGAGAGAGAGAGAGGGGAACAAGAAGGATAGAGACGAGAGAGCGAGAGGGAGAGAGAGAAGAGCGAGAGCGAACGCGAGAGCGAGAGAGGAGTATAGAGAGAGAGAGAGAGAGAGAGGACAGAGTAAAAACCCCCGACCTAGAGACAGAGACAGAGACAGAGACAGAGACAGAGACAGAGACAGAGACAGAGACAGAGACAGAGAAAGAGAAAGAGAAAGAGAAAGAGAGAGAGAGAGAGAGGAGCACGTGCAATTTCACGCGCCAGATTGCGCGGCCCGAGACCGCTGTGCATGAGTGCGCCAGTTGCAGGGGCAAGTGTATGCATCTGGGCTGCCCACCCGCCGCTGCATTAGCCCCGCCTGTCCTCCCACTCCTTGCGTGTCTGATTCGTCCCCTTCCTGCTCCTCTGCCTTACTCCTCCTCTATAGTGTTGCATGCATGCGCGCTCCATCATCTGCTGAACGCCAGCGGTGGATTACTCTCAACGTGAGGAAGCACGCGAAGACGTGCAAATATTGCTTGTTTCCAGCGCCTCCTATGTGCTACCTGCGCTATGCGCTTGATCACGCGGTTTAAGGATTCGTCGAGGAAACACGAATGGTACCTTGGATTGCCAGATACTGGTATTTTTAAAGTCAAATGGATCGCCTGGCGGAGCTTGGGAATCTCCTCGGCGCCGGCCAGGCGGGGCAACGATGCGTAACGGACAATCAGTTCAACGAGCCGTCGGTACTTCGTTCTGGGAACATCTCTGGGGCACGCTTTCAGCATCGTCATATACTCCACTAAATCCCCCCCCCCCCCCCGCCGCGAAATAAAACTGGCCGTTCGCAACTCGGGGATGAAACTTCTCGAGCAGATCCACCGCCCAAGGCAATAATACCCCTGTCTCTGCCGCTTTTCCTCTGAACTCTTTCTTGATGTGGTCTCCAAGCATCTTAGCTGTCAGCACGGCCAACCGATCGCAATTTGGAATGTGTTTGTTTTGGTACCAGTCTACCAGATCATTGTGCACTGACTTACAGCTCTGTTCTATGACAACGTTCATTGGACCATCAGTCCCCCGCACGTTTGCTTCGATGCATAACCATATTGCCTCGGCAATGAAACATTGTATAATCCCTAAGTGGAGGCAATGCAGCGCGTCGATCATCAAATGCTCATGGGGCTTAAGGCCCGTAGATGGATGAAATATGGGCTCCTCTTGAGACAACTAGTTTGTCTTCGCCCAGCTGCGCCTCGCCTGTCTCTCCAGACGACAACAGTGAAAGGAACAGGCGCGTCGAGCCTGTCTCGGGCTCGCAGCCGCAGCGATGGCGCATCCCTCTCGATAATCATACCCTCCGTGACTCTCTTATCGTTTCGCTTGTCCCAGTGCAGACCACCTTCACCGAGCATTCTTGCCCTCGCTCCCTCATCCTCGACACTCACCTCTATCTCGCACGAGCGGCGCTCAACATCATGCGGCACAGGTCCCCCCAGCCATGCCCGTCAGCAGAGACGTGCGTTATGTTAAAACCGCGGTGACGTCAGGTACGTCACGCCCGAGTCCGAACTCCAACATCAGCGCCCCCGCCCCCGTCTGCTTGCCTTCCTGCTCCTCCCGTTCTTTCGCCCCTGGGCCCCCCATCCTCCCGCCCGCTTGCCGCCCTTCTCCTCGTCGTCCCCATTCTGTTCGCCCCCCTCCTCTTGCTCCTCCTGCGCCTCCTCCTCCTGCTGCTGCTCCTCCTCCTCCTGCTGCTCCCCCTCCTCCTCTCCTTCTCCTCCTCCTTCCTCCCCCACCTCCCTCCCCCTCCCCCTCCTCCTGTCTTCCTCCTCCGTCACGTCCTCCTCCTTCTTGCTCCCTCCGCCCTCAATCATCATCCGCATCATCATCTTCCCCCCCCTCCTCATTCCCCCCCCCCCCCCCCCCCCCCCCCCCCCCGCCCCCATCTTCCCCCTAGGATTCGCCCTGCCCCCTCCTATCCATCTCATCCTCCTCCCCTTTCCCTGCAAGTGCCTGACTCGCTGCAAATCTAAAACAAAGCGCCCGAAGCTTGCCCCACCGAGCTGGCGGTGGCCCGCGGCCCTCCACCGGGCGGGCGGCGGCCAGATGAGGGGGGGTTGGAGCAGGCTAGGGGGGGGGGGGGTCGAAGGGTTGAGATGGGTGGGCGGGTCGTAGTCGTAGTACTGGAATTACTAGGAGTAGTGGTAACAGTCGTAATAGTATTAATAGTAGCCGTAGAAGTAGTAGTAGTAGTAGTAGTAATACTACTTACTACTACTACTACCCTACTTCATAGTATTAGTAGTAAGTAGTAAGTAGTAAGTAATAGTAGTAGTAAGTAGTAAGTAGTAGTAGTAGTAGTAGTAGTAGTAGTAGTAGTAGTAGTAGTAGTAGTAGTAGTAGTAGTAGTAGTAGTAGTAGCAGTAATAGACATAGTACTACTACTACTACTACTACTACTACTACTACTACGAATCGCAGTCGTAGCCGTAGTCCTCCGTAGTAGTAGTAGTATAATAGTAGTATCGTAGTATCCGTAGCAGCAGTAGTAGTAGTAGCAGGCAGTAGTATTAGTATTAGTAGTGTGTCGTTTTATTGAAGTAGGCATTAGAGCGGTCGTTCGTCGTAGTTGAAATAGGTCAGAGTCTTAGTACTACTAGTAGTAGTTGGTAGTATAGTCTAAGTCGTAGTAGTAGCAGTAGCAGCAGCAAAGGACAAAGCAGTAGAAGTAGTAGTAGCAGCAGTCCGTAATAGGAAGAAGTGGTAATCGTAAATCTGTAGTAGTAGTAGTAGTAGTATCGGTCGTAGTAAAGTAGTCCTCGTAGTAAGTAGTAGTAGTAGTCGTCGTCGGTCGGTTCCGTCGTAGGAGTAGTAGTAGCCAGCATAGTAGTAGCAGCAGTAGTAGTAGTAGTAGTAGGAGTAGTAGTAGTATTAGTAGTAGTGGTAGTAGTAGTAGTAGTAGTAGTAGTAGCAGTAGCACCCGTAGACGTATAAGCATACGTAGAAGTAGTAGCAGCAGGAGGAGTGGAGGAATGCCCCCCCCGCCCTCATCTTGCCAAGTCTCCGCGCAACGATGGTCGGGCGGGTGGATCCTGAAGGCTTGCTAGATAATTGAAGCTTCTGGCACGCACACCAAATGCAGGGCTTGCGAAAGGACTGTCAATCCTGAAATCCAATGGTACGAGTGTGTTCCATCCAATCCCCTTTGATCTGTATGGGTATGAATCTAGCAGGAAGCCTTTCTGGGAGCATCATGATTGGGTCGCCCCCTGGATAGTTCAAACCATCCCAACTACGGCGTGGTCGCACCCCCCGAATCCCCGCCTCCAGCGACCACCTGATGAATTCCATCAGGGGGTAAAGAGTGCACCACCCCCTGCGCCCGCATTTGCAGGCCTCACGCTTTGAAATACAAATGTTTGCATGGCGTTTTCCAGATGCGAGGTCATGGGAAGTGAAGTGCAGCAAAGTGTCATGTTTATCTATCTGTGTTGCTCTGGTATACCTCACGCCATCGCAAGATATGGCAATAGGAAAAACTGGCCTGGTACCCCCAGGCAAATGTCGAAACCCATGCTCCTCAGATGCCTTTTGCCAGACAGACTGTCTGGCAGAGCGGGATGACGAGCCTTCATCGAGATTGTCGAGCTCGAGCTCGCTAACCTCACGGGGGGGCAGACTTAAAACGGACGTCCCATCCTTTCTCCCTGCCCCCGCCTCTCCCAAGTACGCATGCCCCCGCTCGGGGGCCATGGGGGCGGAGGAGGGGAGAAAGGATTGGTTGTCCGTCGCTGGTCTGCCCCCCCCCCCCCCGTGCCAGACACTCGTGGATCGGAGCCATCAGGACCTTTCTCTCCTTTTGGGAAGGATGTCACGACTGCCCTGCGCCTGACCCCCCTGGCCCCGAGCGGCGCGCGCGCGCCTATCCCAGTTGTTTCGAGCCAAACCCAAACGCGACGACGAGGTTTCAGCTGGGATAGCTGGGCGCCCCCCCCCCCCTCGAAAAATACATGTATACGTGGGCGCCAAAGTTCTACGATTCTGCCCCCCCGCTTGCCCCCGGCGATCATGGGGAGGCCAACTCGCTGCAAAGCTACATTGCTAGATATCGGAATTGGTTTGCCCAAGTGCTTCTGGAAATTGCCAGGCGATGCATCGGAGCCTTTCTGGAACTTAGCAATGCCACTGCCTCGAGCGCCAGCGTTCACAGCATAATAACATATGATGCATAGGGATCTCGCAGAGAGATGACCTCGCGAATACAAGGTAAGGAGCTCTTGCTCAGTAGGCGGCCGCACTCGCCCTGGGCGTCTGCAGTTGCATGTTGGGCGCCCCGCAAAGTCTCAGTCTCCCACCGACGAGCCGAGTGGGGGTCAGCGTCCCATGCCCGAGTTCCTAACATGCATTGGCGACCAGTTAATGTCTACTACGGGGCAAAATGCGCCCTGACCTTGATCCAGAAGCCTCTGGGAAGGTGGCGATGGGATTGGAGGAGGAGGGGGATGGCGGCCCTCGAGGGCCTGTGGGATACTTGTGGCAGCGTCCGCTAGCTCCCCGTCTCCGAAACTCCCCCCAACCATTCTCCCTATCCCGTCCCCTGCAGAGGACGGTTGATCTCAGAGAAAAGGGTGGGGGGGCGCGGACGCTGTCGGGAGGGGGGGGTGAGGAATGGCTGAGGAGGAGGACGCAAAGGGCGCGGAGGGGGTTGGGATTGGGGCCCAGGGCCCATGATGAAAGGGCTGACCGATGCCATTTCGGCACCCCCCAAAGTCACCTCAAAATCACCGGATATTCACCAGAATTCCACCGGATATTCACCCCCCACGTCTCCTGTCAAATAACAAGGTTTGGTGCAAATTCACCTCAAAGTCACCTCAAATTCACCTCAAATTCACCTGATATTCGCTGGCCTCTCGGGGGAGCGCATGCGGGCCTGGTCGGGGCTCCCAAACAGTCGCCCGACGTCGGTCTCGAGAGCTGGGCTGAGCTTAAAAGCAGCTGCGCGCACCGCATATTCCACTCAGGCGCCGCTGCTGCAAGAGAAACTGAACGCAGCTCTTGTTCGATCGATCTACGCATGGTTGTTCCTGGCTCGATCCCCAGCGCAGGTCTAGCATCATATTCGGGCAATCAGCTCAACGACCCCGTGTCGGTACAAAAATACTGAGGGGGCGCCGCAGCGATCAAGTGAGAGCTCTCCCCGCATCGACACGTTGCTCCATGATTGCCATCCCTCGGCGAGGTGCGGCAGACAGCTGGCGCAAAGAAAACAGTCGGGATAAACACGCGGAGCACATGACATACAATTTGCTCGGCGAAGGGCCCAACCATATGCAGTTGTGAATACCGCCGTTGTTAGTACCGCACTCGGTTGATCTCCAGGGCGGAGCTCCCTATGGAGCCACAAAGCGCGCGAGGGGTGTGCCAAAATGGGGCAGCGCCGCCATGTGGACTGCCCCAGTCACCTTATATAGAGCTCCTCATATGGGGCCACGGAACATGCGAAGCGCGTGAGGGGTATGCCAAAATGCGGCGGCGCCGCCATGCGGACTGCTCCGTTGGGACCTTAAGTGGAGCTCCCCATAAGGTGCCACGAAGCACGTGAGGAGTGCGCCCAAATGGGGCGGCGCCGCCATGCGGATCGGGCCAATGCGACCTCAGGTGGAGCTCCCGATGGGGCCACGAAGCGCGGGAGGGGAGCGCCATAATGGGGCGGCGCCGCCATGCGGACTGCGCCATTGGGACCTTCGGCGGGGCTCCCACGGGCCACGAAACGCGTGATGGGCGCGCCAGAGTGGGGCGGCGCCGCCATGCGGACTGCGCCATTAGGGCGCTAGGTGGAACTCACTATGGGGCCACGAAACATGCGATGAGCGCGCCAAAGTGAGGGGTTGATGAGAGGAGGAAGGGGAGCGAGGAGGAGGAGAGGAGAGGAAAGGAGGAACGCGGGGACCGCACCTTCAAAACAAGGACCCAACACCACAGGATGATCTGGGAAAAGAGGCACCAGACACATACGCCGCTCGAGCAATGTGCGCGTTCCCCTTCCCATGTCGCCATGCAATGTGCGTGCATCCCGTCTGGGGGCCCCCGCCCCCCCTCCCCACCCCTACCCGCCCACCCCGCCCTCCCCCCCCCCCAACGCCTCCGCCACCCCCCCCCCCCCCCCGCCCCCCCCCCCCCCCGCCCGCGGCGCCCCCCCCGCCCCCCCCCCCTCCTTTCGAATCGTTGCGTTGCTCTTTCGCGAGTCCAATCCGTGACCCATGTCGAGCATCGCCCGCAGACCATTTCAGTTCTTCCAATGTGCATCGATCTTGGCCCTCTGGGATACTACTGCCCGAACGCCATCGAGAGTTCAGCCTCTTCCGTCTCAGATTTGAGGGCTGGGGCTCCAAACATAAGCATGCTCTGCATGCGCTGGCAACTGGTCGCGGCGGCCTCCCCCCCCCCCCCCTAACCCTCCCCCCCAGGCATATCTCCAGGGCTCCCCGAACTTCTGGTAATCCAGGCCGCTGCCCGCGCGGTCGACGTCCGCGGCGACGACCCTCGGCGGGATGGGAGCGAGAATGATGGCGAGGAGGAGGGCTCGAAAGAGGATCGGGAGGAGGAGCAAGAGGAGGAGGAAGATGAGGAAGACGAGGGAGAGGGCGTTGCTGTCGCCGATGATGATGATGCTGCTGCTGCCGATGCTGATGTTGCCGCTGATGATGTTGATGCTGATGCTGCTGGTGATGATGATGATGCTGATTATGATAATGATAATGATGATGATGAGGGGGATGGTTGAGGTTGAGGATGAGGTCGAGTATGAGGATGATGATGATGAGGACGAAGCTGAGGATGATGATGAGGATGAGGACGAGGACGCGGACGAGGATGAGGGTTAGGAGGAGGAGGAGGACGTGGCGGGGCAGCAGGAAGGAGGAAGAGGAGGAGGAGGAGGAGGAGGAGCAGGAGGAAGAGGAGGAGGATGAGGAGGAGGGAGGAGAAGGTGGAGGAGGAGGTGGAGGAGCAGGAGGATAGCAAGGGGGCGAGAGTGCTCGCCTCGCTTGCACGCAGGCAGACGTGTACAGGCCGCTGCACTGGATCGCTTGCTTCTCGAGGCCCCTGGAATTTCCTGAAGGCTTCTGGGTTGCCTGCTCGGTACCTCTGCCTCCAGGAGCTGCACCACTGCCGCGGCGCCCACTGCTGGCAGCCGCCGCCGCCGCTGCCCGCCGCCGCCGCGCCGCTGGCGGCCGCCCGCGGCTGCAGCGCCCGCGGCCGCTCCTGCTGGCCCTCCATTCAAGGGCGTGTCCTGGACAGCGGCGCTTCCTGCCTTGGGCGGCGGCGTCTCCTGTGCTGGCGGTGCTGGAGGGCGCTCGGCCGCTGGGGCTGCTGGGGCTGCTGGGGCCGCTGGGGCTACTGCTGCAGTGCCATCTGGCGCGGCGGCAGCGCCCGCCGCATGCTGCGCCACCCTCGGAGCTGGGCCCGCGGCGATGGCATCGTGGACCGCGGCGGGGAAGTTGCCGCGGGCTTGCCGAACTGCACGATGGCCCTATTGTGCGCCTCGATCAGCGCTGGCGAAACCCCCGACTTGGACAGATTGAAATCCTCTGTCGCCCTCTCCCAGATGTCGGAGGACTCCTGGCGCGTCTCTTGGGAGACGTGGCGAAACATGATCCTCTTGCTGTATTGGTCGATGCTGACCCATCCGATGCCGCGCTGCAAACACGATTTAACTATCTCATGGGCTCCGCGAACTGCGGTCGGGCTGCGGCGTCCGCCCTCCGCCTGGATTAATTGATCCGAATTCATCATCTTGCAGAGCTTGATGTCCGTCTCGGAGTCCCTCGCGATCCTGGACCGCTTCGTAACCTGCTCCGCGTAGGACTCCTGAGCCAACTCGCGCCTGCGCTTGTCCTTCTCTGCCCTGGAGAGCTTCCCGCATTCGTCGCCCTTGCCGTTGGCCGCCAGCCAGCGAACGAGCCGTCTCCCCAAGGTGCTCCGAGCTGCGACCTCGAATCCTGATTTGTTGCGCGCCTCCAAGACCGTATCATCGATGACCTCCTCGCTCTTCGCCAGCTCCTGCGCAGTCATCTGTTGGCCCTGGAACTTCGTCTCGAACATCTCAGTCATCTAGTGTTCGAAGCTGCTGATGGGCAACTGCCCTTCGAAAGGCGCGATCGGCGCGTCGACGTCAATCGACTGCGGCTGAAACGGGGACGGCGGGGTCTCAGGCTGACGGTCTGGCGCCTGCGAATGCTGCTGCTCGGCGGGCACGGAGTCGCCGACCTCCGCGACGACGGTGGGCGCCGCGCCTTGCCCAGCGGCCTGGGGGGCGACGGCGGGCGCCCCCCTTGGCCCGCACGGCGTCGGCCCCACCAGCGCCTCGACCGCGCCCTGCCCAGCGGCCTGGGGGGCGACGGCAGGCGCCCCCCTCGGCCCGCACGGCGTCGGCCCCGCCCGCGCCTCGACCGCGACCTGAGTGGCGGGCGCCGAGTTGGGCTCCATGTCCCAGTCGCCCAACTCACGCACTGCGGCGAGCTGCGCTGGCTGCGAAGCTCCGGCGGGCGCCGCCGTGGCGACCTCAGCGCCTGCGCTGGGGGCAGAGGGCGCCTCGGCGGGGGCGCGGTCAGGCAGAACCGACGCTGCTGGCTGCAGGGCGGCAGCGTCGTCGCCCAGCAGGCCCTCCGTCTCGCGCGGCGCGAGGTCGGGTTGGCGGCGCACCCAATTCCCCCACCGCTGCTGCGTCGGAGGGCGCATGTCGTTCGAAGGGCCGACGGCGTTGAGGTCCGCGCACCGATCGATGAACTGCCCGAGGCTGTCGGCCGGGAGCTGCGGAACGTCTGGGCCTCCACATAAGTCTGGGTCGAGCGAGGGGGCTGCCTCTGCAGGACAGCTTCCCAGTCGACTGGCGGGCTGTCCTCGACGCTGATCGTCGGCGGCTGCTGGGGCGGCAGCGCGAGGAAGCGGCCGCTGCCGGCGAAGCCGTCGCCCTGGGGAGGCTTCGGAAGGAAGGGTACTCCAGATTTCGCAATAAAAGGGAGGGGGTCTGGACCCTCCAAGACAAGCCATTTCAGACCCCCCCCCCGTGGGAGAACCCTCCAAAACATCGTCCCCAGACCCCCCCCCCCCCTCCCCCCATTCCCCTTCCCCCCTTATTAGGACATCTGGAGTAACAAAGACGAAGACAAATGGGATCAGGGAAGGCGACGAAAAAACGCGCGGCGTCCGCGATCCTCCGAGGACCGATGCCATTATACATGGCGAGGGATCGAACGAAGAAAATCTGAAATCCTCCCTCATCCTCCCTCCTCCTCCCCCTCCTCCTCCTCCTCCTCCTCGTCCTTCCTCCTCCTCATACTCTCGTCCTTCCACCCCTTCCCCTCTCCTCCACGCCTCCTCATACGCCCCCCCCCCCCTCCTCCTCATTGCCCCTCAACCCCTCTTGCTGTCCCCCCCCCCCCACTCAGTTTTTTTTTGCGCGATAGCCGCCCTTCCCCCCCCCCGCGCGGGAGGTGCTCTGCGTCAGCAGGCCCCTGCGCACAGCCTCGTCGAAGTCGTTCTCGCGCGCTGCGCTGGCAGCCTGGGCAACGGCATCGGGCGGCGCCGAAAAAAATGGATGGGAGTTCCGGCAGAAAGGAGTGGAGGAGGGAGGGCGGAGGAGGGAGGGCGGAGAAGGGAGGGTTGAGAAGGGAGGGTGGAGGAAGGTGGAGGAAGAGGGTGGAGGAAGAGGAAACGGGGGAGAGGAAGAGAGGGGGGTTGCCCTCGAGTGGGCTGGGACGGGCGCGCCCACCAAGTTCCGCGCGGGGCCTGCTGCAGATCCCTCTCGCTGCCAGCAGCCCCCGACATGAGCTTCGCGAGCGTGGGAGATGTTCGGGCTCAGGGTTGGAATCACAAAGTCGCCCCGAAACACTCGGTGGCGAAATGGCTTTCAAGACGAGTGAAATTGGTTTTCTGGGTTGGTTCGGTTCGGGTGGACCTGGAACCGAAAAAACACGCGGAGGGAGGGGCCCCAGCAGATGGAGGCGGCGCCCGAAGGTCGGGGAGGGAGGACGGTGATGGGCAGGATCGGAGGGGGGAGGAGCAGGAGCGGAGGGGGCAGGAACGGAGGCGGAGGGGCAGGAACTCCACTGGGGCCCCGATCGTTGCATCCCCATGGGCAGGACATTCCGAAAGGCCACCTTCCTTATATTTACATGGGGCTGGGCTGTTGCTAGAAGGCAGGGGGCTGTTGTCAGAGTTTTGGAAGGCAGGAGAGCTCGCTTCAGGCTTTTTGCTGGGCCCTCCCCATCAGTCTCGACATCCGTCGCCTGTAAACAGGCGTGCCGTAGTCCTCACGGACTACTCGAGACTCTGAAATCGGCCCCTACATGTCGTGCGAAAACGAGGGGCCATCGGGCGACTTCTGGGAGCGCAGGCTTATGCTGCGGCGACGCGCCCCCCCCCCACTTAGGCTGGGGAGTCACGGGGGCAGCGCCGCCAATCACCTTCACGGGGCCACCGACGGGGGTCTTGCTGATCACCTGCGCGGGGACGTGGCCGACGGGGGTCTTGCTGATCACCTGCGCGGGGGCCATGACCAGGGGCTTCTCGCACTCGGTCGTGGCCTGGTCGTCGTCCGCCTCGCCGCCGTTCCCGCTGTCGCCGTCGGTCTGGGCCTCCCCGTCGTGGCCGTCCCCGACCTTCTCGCACTCGGTCGTGGCCTGGTCACCGTCGCCGTTGCCCTCGGACACGTTCTCGCACTTGGTCGTGGCCTGGTCGCCGTTGCCCTCGGACACGTTCTGCTGCGGCTGCCCCTGCTCGTCGTCGCCTGCCTCAGTCTTCGGGGCCTTCGCGGGCTCGAGATCGGTCTTGGCCGCAGCAGCAGGTCGCTCATGTACTCCTCTGGTTTCGTCGTGTTTCTTTGAAGTGTTTTTTTGTGTTTGTTTGGGGGGGGCGTCGAGTCCCTGGCTCTACGCATGGCGGCCTCTCTGTTGAGGGGCGCGGGTAATCCGCGCCCCTCAACAGAGGGGCCAATTCGTCGATGGGCTGTCGTCGAGCCCTGCAAGAAATACAACAACCGCGGGCTGCTTGTCGGCCGAACCCAAGGAGGATGAGGAGGAAGAGAAGGCGAGGAGGAGAAAGCCGAGGAGGGCGGGGGATGATTTGAGGACGTGGAGGCTTTGACCACTCGGCTCCTCCCCCGCGATGTCGCGCGCCTCTGGTGCTGTTCAGGCCCTGCGCGCGCTTCTCCTCCAGGGCTGCGTCCTTGGCCAGCGCGCCGCATGCCAAGCGACGCGCGATGTCGTTGCGCCACGCCATCGCCAGCGGCTCTCCTGCCTTGATATCCTCGGCAAAGTCCTTGCAGGGAAATCCCCCCCCCCCCCTCCTCCTCCTCCCCCGCCTCCTCGCCCTCCTACTCCTCCTCCTGCTTCCCCTCCCTCACTCCTCCCCCATCCCTCCTCCTCATCCCCCTCCTCCTCGTCCTCCCCTACATCCTTCTCATCCCCCTCCCCCTCTGTCCCCCCCTCCTCCCTCCTCCTCCTCCTCCTCCCTCCTCCTTCTCCTCCTCAGCACCACCATCATCATCATCATCATCATCATCATCATCATCATCATCATCGCCATCCGCATTCTCGTCCTCGTCCTCATCCTCCGCCCCCCCCCTCGGCATAATCATCATCATCAGCACCATCAGCATCATCAGCATCACCATCATCAGCATCATCAGCATGATCAGCATCAGCATCATCACCCTCGCCTCATCATCCCCATCGTCATCCTCGTCATGATCTTCCTCATCCGAGTCCTCATTCCTCCCTCACTCTCTCTCTCCTCCTTCGTTCCCCCCCCCACCTCTTCCTCCTCCCTCGCTCCAGTATCTGCAGACCCTCGGGCCCTGCGCGTCCATCTGCAGCACTTGCCAGCCGTCCATCGTGATCCTGGCCAGGCGCTGCGGTGGCTTGCCATGATAGTTGTTGTTCTTGAACGAGGTCTGCATGTGGAACTCGTCAGTCTTGATGTTCACCAGCCCGATGCCTGCCACCTGCGCGCTGGCCTTCTTGCCCTTGGCGTTGCCGTTGCCCTTGCCCTTGGAGGTGTCGTGCTCAGCGGCTCCGCGTGCTGCTGCTGGTTCTGCTGCGGCTGCTGCTGCTGCTGTTGCTGTTGGTTGTTCGTGATATCTGCCCTTGCCTTTGCCCTGCTTGCCCTGTCTCTTGCCCTTGCCCTTGCCGTTGGAGGTCTGCGCGCTCTCAGCGGCTCCGTCTGCTGCTGCTTATGATGCTGATGCTGCTGCTGCTGCTGATGTTGCTGCCCCCTTCTGCTGGTGCTGCTCGTTCTGCTGGGGCTGCTGCTGCTGCCGCGGCCGCAGCCGGGGTCGCGATGAACGTCGCGACGATGGCCTGCGACGGGGCAGGATCGAGGAGGAGGAGGAGGACGAGGAGGAGGAGGAGGACGAGGGAGGATCGAGGAGGAGGAGGAGGAGGAGGAGGATGGGTCCGAGGAGGAGGAGGAGGAAGAATAGCAAGAGGATCGCAAGCCTGCGGTACCGAACGCGTGTACCCGTCGGACCACCTCGCGACCATCGGGTCGGTCATCTTCGCATTCTCGGGGGGCACATGCACTCGCAGTGCTCTTTGTACTTGTTGCCCGGCGTCCGCTGCGCGCGGCAGGCCAGCTTCAGCTCCTGGTCGTAATCGAAGTGAGATCGTCGCCTTCGGCGGGGGCGTCGCGACGCCGCCCCCCTCCCCCTCCACCCACGAAAGGTGGCCACGCGTGAACCCTACCCCCGCCCCCCCGCGATTCCTAAGGAGATTCGGGGTTCGAGGGGCCCCCCGAACGAAATGCCCCCCCACCCCCATGCACCTTAGAAATCGCGGGGAGTGGGGGCGGGGTTCGCGCGCGGCCGCCGAGAGTGAATATCGCGCAACCGGTCCCCGCCCCCAGCGGCGCGGCATGGGCGCCGCTGGCCGAGTTCCCACAGATGGAGATGTAGGCTGTTCCCTTCGAGTTTCGAGGGGTGCATCCCCAAAGGGGGTAACATGGTGGGGGTCTCGAAGGGGATGGGGATGGGAATGGGGATCGGCTAAGCTGGTGGGACGGGCCGAGGAGGAGGAGGAGGGGGAAGAGGACGAGGAGTAGAGTGGAGAGGCCGTCGCTCGGATCCGACTCGAACCCATGGGCGAAGATCCAACCCCGTCGGAGCCAGCCCCGTCGTTTTGAAGGCCCTCGTCGAACTCTTTTCGGCCCAGACGGGCCGTCGCCCTCGGGAACAGCGCCCTCGCCCTCGCCGCCTCCTCTGCCGCCCTGGCGGTCCTCTCCGCCAGGATCCTGCTCCTCGCGGTCCTTGTCGCGCCCGCCTCCGACGCCTTTTCCTTTCTGGAACTGGTCTGGTGACACGTTGCTTCTGGTGCGAATTCTCGGGGGACCCTCAGCGCATCCTTTCCCTCCTTCCCCGTGCCCAGGGCCCCCCCTCCTCTTTGCGAACATCTTTTTGGCAACCGTATTTTTTGACGACGGCGAGGGCGACGGGTGCGATATTCTGGAACCACTTCGGCGGGCGTCTAGGGCCGCGTTGTATTTCCCTCGCGCTCATTGGCTCGCCCCCTCTTTTTCTGGGCATCCTCGCCCACCTCCTCGTCCGTTTTGCCGCCGCGCTCATCGTCCTTCCGCCAACTCCTCATCTTCAAATTGCCGTCCCTCCGTCGACCTCCCTACCCCTCCCTCCACCGACGAACCCACCTCCGCCTCCCTCCGCATCCCTCCGTATCCCCCCCCTCAACCTTCGAACTCCCCTCTGCCTCCCTACACATCCCATGCAATCGAAACGGGATCTCCTGCTGCATCGAGCTGCGTGTCTGAACAGCGTCCTCAAGCGCTTGCCGCCCTCCGCCCAATCGTCTAAATCCTTGTGCGAGAGCGCGAACCTCGGTGCGGGAGCTCTCTCTCTCTCTCTCTCTGTCGCTATCTCTTTTTTTTTCTCTCTCTCTCTCTCTCTCTCTCTCTCTCTCTCTCTCTCTCTCTCTCTCTATCCCTCTCTCCCTTTCTCTCCCTTTCTATCCCCTCTCCCTCCCTCGATGCATCTTTCCTCTCCTCGCTACGAAACGCCGACCGCCGCGAACGTGATCGGGGCCCAATGCGAACTCCTAAGATCTGGAACCCACGTGCGCCAGCGATATGCTTCAAGGCCGCCTCCAAAGCGGTCGGCTAAAACTGCAGTTGGCGGAGATCTCGCGAGCGGCAGTCCGCTGGCCCGATGCAAGGGCACCGACGCCGAAATATGTTGGAACTCGGTTTGTCCTCTTCTCCCTCCTCCGCCTCCTGTCACGCCTCTTCTGCTGATGCTGTTCCTCCCTCTCCTCATTCCCCCCCCCACCCCCCGTCCTACAGCGGCGGGCAATCCAAGAGCGATAGATGCTCAATGCAGCGTAGCTCCTCATCTTCTGAGGCTGAGGCTTGCTCTTCACAGGGTTCTTTGGATACTGGATGAAGCCGACCTGGGGGCGGCCCCCCCTTTAGCCCCTATTCCCCCTCCCCCCTGCACGGTCAATTAACTTCAGAGCTGGGGGATCGAGAAGAAAGAGGGGGATGGGGAGAACGAAAAGGAGAAGGAGCAACAGAGGCAGCGACGCCTTGTTCACCACGCCGTGGAGCCCCGCCGCTATCGCGGCCATGTCTGAAAACGACGTGTCGAAGCCTTCCGTCGCTTCTGCGGCGTTCCAGAACTCGAGCCCGACATGGCTGTGCCCAGACAGGGGCGGGTGGGACGAGCAGCAGCAGCCGATGCCAGGGCCCCAGTGATCAAACGACCGAACCGAAACCGACAACACGGGGAGGACGCCGCTCCCGGCGAGCCGCAGGTCGAGCCGAGCCCACCGCAGCGACGAGGACCCGCCCGATCGAAGGAAAACATAACGAACGCGAGATTCGTCACAATCTAAATCCGCCGACCCCGAGGGGCCGCAGGCTCGTCACGAACGAATGCCCCGAGGGGTTACAGGCCGTCGCTCGTCCTTCGTCGCCTTCGCCGCCGCGCTCGTCGCCGATCGTTTCCTCGTTCGTCGTCGCCGCTGTCGTCCGTCGGCGTTCGTCGTGGTCGCTACCGCCGTCGTTCGTCGTCGCCGTTCGTCTCGTCGTTCGTCGTCGCCGCTGCCGTGGCTCGTCGTTCGTCGTCGTCGCAACCGCCATCGTTCGTCGTCGTCGTTCGTCTCGTCGTTCGTTGTCGCCGCCGCCGTTTCCTCGTCGTCGTTCGTCCTCGCCGCCCCTGCGTATAGAGGAGTCCTGGGCCCCGAAGGAAACATTGGACTTACCGCCCCAAAACCCAGGGACACCGCGCTATATGTTATGGTACATATATGTATATGCATATATGTACATGTATATATGTACATGTGTATATATATATGCATATATAAATGTATGTTACACTACAGATGTATTGTATTAACCACATCAACATATTTAATATCTAGTATATATAGATCAGTCGTGATATGATGGTGGTGGCGGCAATGGTGATGATGATAGTTGGAAACAGCGAAAAGGCGCACCGCGACGCGAAAAAGCGCACAACCCAAGCGCGCCACTTCACAAGAGCACAGCTCAAAACGAGCCGGATGAAAAGGCGCACCGACCCTGTGGGGAGGGCTGCCCAGGCGCGGCGGGCAATGACCCGACGGAGGACTTCGCCAACGCATTAGCTTCTCCGCCTACGTCAGGCCCTCGGACGCCTGCCTGTCTAGCCTCGCGGATGCACATCCGGTCCGACCTCGCGTGGTCTGGGTCGATTCTCGTGCCTCCCGAGCTACTGTACGTCCAGTCGTCGTCCCAGAGAGGGTAGATGACGGGCACGTGCAGCGCGTCTTCCGGAATCACCAGACCAGGGAGTGAGCGGCCGCCGTCGTGGGATACCAAAGCTTGCACGGGCCTCCAGCCTAGCCAGGCCCTCCGCTCGATATGCACACGGTGCACCACGTCCCAGGTCGATCCACCGCACATGCACCACAGGTTCCCCGGGGAGACAAAGGTGCTTGGGTCCGGCCGCCCGTCGCTGTAGCGCCTCTGCGACATGTCGTAGTGCTTGTCGCTCAGGATGCGCCCAGTGTCGTCCACCGGGTCCTGGCGGATCTCGCACCAGTAGCGCCAACCGCCGTTGAAGAAGGCCCAACGCATCCAGGGACAGCACCGAGCAAGGAAGATACGAGAGCCCAGCCACAGTGCGGCAGGCACGAGGGCCAGCGACGGGTGGGACCTTGGTTGTTCCTAGGCCCCATCGTGTGCCGAGAAGACCCAGGGAGCGCCCAGTAAAACCCAGGGAGGCAGCTGAAGGCTGCAAGCTGCATTGACCTTAGTGCGTCGGATCGGGAGCGATCAGGGGAGATGAGGAAGAGGAAGATTTTCGAGAGCGCCCACAACCTGGGCGACCTGGCCCAAGTCGCAGAGGTCGATCCCCGCAGCGGGGAAGAGAGGGGGAGTGGGGCGATCAGTGTTTTCCCACACAACCCAGTTGGTGACCGTATGATCACCGGCGCGATTGAGGGCGCTGGCCCAAAATACCCTTAACGTGGCTAGGCGGTCAGCCACTTTATTGAGCCGTCGTCGCACTGCTTGCCAGGTGAGGGGCCATCCCGAATCGCTGGCCTGCCTAAGGGCAAAATCCATCTGTTGTGCCAGGTGGAGCCGCCGATAGCGACCTGTGCCGGCCCTGTATCGACTGGCGGCAAGGTTGTCCCCGACCACCCTGGCGCCCCGGAGCGCGTCTTCAACGTGTGGGAGCAGGGCGAGACCGGCTCTGCACCCCGAGGCCTCGGCCGTCTGCGCATTGTCACAGCCTGGGAGGGCCACCACAGCGACCGCCACGACGCGCGGGTAGCCGCGGCGTGGGTCATGTCGCCAGAGAACAGCCGCCGCCCCAGAGACCTTGTCTCCTTCTCCAATCCGACGAGCCCCTCCGTCGAACGTGAGCTCGTAAGGCAATTGGGCAGAGTCGGCGGCGGGGAGCGGGGAGTCTCCGACCGTGATTTCCTGAACACTGCCCAGGTCCCTGGCAGCTCTGAGCACCAGGGTGTGTTGGTCACAGAGCCTCAAATAAGTGTTGGTCCAAAGGGCGCTGGGATCCCTGTCCGTCCTGGGGCATGGAAACCAGCCCTGCCCAGGGGGCACCCAGCCCGCTCTGGGGTCACTGGCTTGAAGGACCGCGAGCCTATCGCCACTAGGTGTGGCTCTCGTGGTGATAGGTAGGCGCCGAATTTCCCCTCCGGCGCGTGGTGCTTGCCTGCCCAGGTGAGGTCCGGCGGCACCGCAGATGCGCCGCATGCGCGGCCCTTGGGGGTTGCACAGCTGGCAAACGTCGAGCATCGGAGCCCAGACTGCGGTTTCGTCAGCCAGGGCGACGGGAGGCTGCCCTTCATGCCAGTCATCATCAGCTTCGTCGTCGCCCTGAACGTCGGTGTCGGGGACAACGATACCCTGGACAATGAGTCTGGCGGCTTCCTCCGCACCCATGAGGGTGCAGTCCGAATTCACGCAGTACCTGAAGGAGATCTGGTGCAACAGCCGACAGACTAGCCTCTGGTGTTGACCCCGAGTGCACATCGCCGTGGCCAGGTCCCTGGGATGGTCCGGGGCTCTGGTTCTTTCCCAGGCCAGGGCGGCCGCGGGGCACCAGCGCCACGCGTGCTCGGTTGTGGCCTCTCCGAGGCCGCCGAGTGGACAGACTCCGTAGAGCCCTTGCCGCATAGGGACCTGGATGCTAGCCTGGTGTCTTCTACGCTCGGCCGCTAGGGCGCGAAGGTCTTCGGGGAGGGCGTCATCGTCCAGAAGAGGCCAGAGCGCGGCCTCACCCGTCCAGGTCCTAAGGCAGGTGTCACACCAGGCCTGTCCGTCGTCTCGCTGTCCCGCAGTGAGCCATGCTCTCTTGGCGGGTCTGCCGCAGCTGCACTGGCGGGGGATCCGGTCGGCAACACTTCGCCGCCGTGCGGAGCCGGGCAGGCCGTTGGCCAGAAGCCGGAGGACGTGGCGTGCCTCGGTGAAGGATGCACAGTGTTGCAGAAGGGACCATTCAGCGCCATCTGTCTGTGCCCACCTGCGTTAGCCACTGGTTGCGGCGAACCATTTGTCCACGATGTGTCCATGTAGCTGCGACCAAGACGCGACGTAGACCACCCGACCGAAGTAGCGAGCACGCAATCGAGCAGGCTCTCTCATCGCTCGATTGAATAAGTCGGCTGCCCTGGAGTCGGTCAGAACCTTGGAGCCAGGTCTACAGGGCCCTTGCCGCGGCGTAAATTCCCGGGCCCATTTCCCGAGTTTGTTCCACCTCCTTCCGGCCTTCTGTCGTGACTGGGGCGGGCCCCACAGGTCATCAAGGACATGGGCTCTGGCTGCAATCGCGCGCGCGGTGGCAACAGGGCACTTGGGGCAACCAGGGACCTGAAACCGGATGCCCAGGCCAGTGAGAATGTTGTCGGGAATCCACGAGGCCGAGGCCAAGCCGAGAGCAACCCTAAGGTGAGCACGCAGCGCCCTCTCCTGAACGGCGTCGAGGAGAGAGTAGTGCGAGGGGTAGGGGATGAGCGCAATCAGATATGGATTCCAGGCAAGGGCGGTCTTGTTCGGCGACATGTTGGCAAAGTGTAGGGCCATGGCTCTGTCCCGGAGTTTGGGGAGCGGTTTGCCTCAGGTGCCAGCAACGAGGGCATCGAGTTGTCCTCGGGTCACGGCGCCCCCGGGCGGTAACGTCTCTCCTTCGGCCGCCCGAGATACGACGCAGGCGCCGAGGTAGGGCCACTGGGGCCTCACAGCGGATGCGCCGAAGGGAGTGTAATCCATGGCATATCTCCACCACTCATGGTTGCTGGCTGGGACCAGGGCCGTTTTGAAATTGCACCTGCAAGGGCAGGTCCATGGGGCACACTGAGCGGCGGTGTCTGGTCCTCCGACCCGGCTGATCATGAGTGTATCCGGAAGGCCAGTGACTCTCGTAGTGGCGCCATTGTCAGTGAAAACCACGGGGGCAGTGGCCAGGAGTTGCCTGACGTTGATCCTGCTCGGTGCCTCGACTCCTCTGCACTTGTGGGCCTCAACCAGGAGTCCCGCAGCCCTTGCAAGCCACGGCAGCGCAATGCCAGCACGGAGTGCTTGAGCTGTGGCGCCTAGCAGCGCGGCCAGGTCGTCCACGTACGTCGGGTCGTCCGACCCCGTGATGTCTTCAAGGGCGCAGATGAGGGGGTCGTAGCCCAGGCACCAGAGGAGCGGGGAGGCAGTGCCCCCCATTCCGATGGAGCGAAGGAGCCCCCTTATTTTGCTCTTATACTTTCCTTTGCAGGTGCGCACGCTTCTGCAGCTGACCAGGGCGTCCGCTGAGTGAAGAAGCCAGCTGGGGAGTTGCCATCGATTCGTCAACTGCCCCATCCATTGCAGGGATATGCGCTCAAAGGCTTTGTTTTGGTCGCAGAAGAGGACGGCCGTGCTGGGGGCTGGGCCCAGGGATCGAGCAGCGTCTTGTATGTACTGGTCCACGGCCACCTGGTGCTCGCCTCGCAGGGCGGCCCACATTGGCCCAGGTTCGGTGTCGGGCACCGGGTCCAGGGCAAGGTGGTTAGTGGCAGATGTGATGTTGGGGCCACACTGCCCCCCTCGCTTGGCCGCTTGATTAGGGCTGAGTCTGGGCTCGATCACCGGACCTACCTGGTGAGCAATGGTCGCGCCGCGCAGTCTCCGTAGGCAGGCGGGGAGCTGCAAGGGTCGCATGTCGCTGGGCATTTCGGCAGCGGCCTTTTTGCCAATTCAGACCAGCAAATCGATGGAAGGGCCTAGGACCAGGTCGATAAGATCCGGGTTCAGGTCAGCAGCATACCAGGCCTGCGCGAGCAGGCAGGCAACGAAGCGGGCCCCAGGGTGGCACAGTTCATACGGTTCCCCATCCACCCCAGGAGCACTACCACTTGGGTCCAGGACGAGAGAGGCAATCCTGCCCCACTGCGGGTTGGGGGAATCCGGGAACTGCCCGAGTTCTTTGTGCCGGAAATATTCGTCGAGGATTCGGTCCGCGGCTGGGGGGGGGGGGGGAGCAGTTTGATAAATATGGCTACGGTTCCGCCAGAGGACGTCGTCGACTTCCTTCGTGCGCTCATTCCATCTCCCATCAGCGTCACGCACCCCAAGAATGGCGTGCGTTTTGACGAAGATTTCTCGGCCCGCGCGGCAATGCGAGGCGAGGGCGGGGCGCTCGACGCCAGGGCCCCTCTGTGCGGGGGTGAGCCGGGCCGCCCGCCTCTGAGCGGTGTCGTTGCCCCACTTTCTCAACCAGGTGGCGGCCTGTTGGGGGGTCAGGTCGTTGCCGCCCCACTCGTACTCGGCAAGCCAGGCCGCGATGTGTCCCCACAGGGCGTGTGCTGGATTCGGATCTCGTCGATGCAGCGAGGAGAGTACCCGGAGAGCGGTTGGTCTTGTTCCTGCGCCACTTCCTCCGCCAGTCCTGGATGGCCGCTGACATGGCGTGACGACCAAGAGTGAGAAGTGCAGGAAAGAGGGGGGCAGTGTGGTCGCCCACCAGGGGAGGGGGCGGAGGCGGAGCTGAAGGCTCCTGCTCCATTTCTCCTTCACCGTCATCGCTGTCCCTACGCATCGCTGGGAATTGGCCCGGGGCCGCCGGGCGGACCCAGACGGCGGGCTGCAGGAGCCCGGTCAGGTCGACGTCGGGCAGTCCGAAGGTACGCTCGGGGAACGCGTAGATGGCTCTTAGCTCTGCGTGCGCCTCGTCCGGCAGAAGGCGCAAGTCACCGGCCCGAATGGCATTGTCTCTGCGTGTTCTGGGGGCGCCCTGAGGCTCCAGGTGCACGATGGCATGGTCCGATACGGACGCTTCCAATGTCTTCCTGACTCCATATGCCCCAAACTGTCGGTAAGGACACGCGACGATGTCGATTTGCGACTCGTTGTCTGCGTCGACCCTCGTGGGGCCGTCGCAGTGGCAGATGCGCGATCCTGTCTGCGCGAGCTGATCGGTGAGGGCCGCGGCATCGTCGGTTTCGCCTTCCCTGGGGTTGTCAACCTGTATGTTCACGTCACCGCCCCAGTAGGTGGGGGTGTCGTCCCATCACTCGATGGCCTGGCGGATGGCATCTATGGCTTCGGTCTTCCTAGACGGAGGGAGATACACCGACACCAGGCGGTAGACGTTTTCACCTCGTCTAATCGTGGCAGCAACGGCGCACCCAGGGACAAGATCATGAGAACGAATAAGAGCAGCACCGTGCGGGATGAGGATCGCCAACCCGCCGGCGCGGCCCCCGGCCGGTCCTATGTAGGCAGGCGATGCTATAAGCGTGCGAGCGTGGAACGTGGTGGACCAGACCACCGCTTCACGCTCAGTCCAGTGGGTCTCCTGAATGAGTCCAGTTCTCCCGTTGGTGGTCAGCTGCGTCAGAAAAGCGTGCTTGATCATGTTATTGCATGTGTGCTGTCGTACTCTTGAGGTATCTGACGTTCCAGCAGCCAAGTTTGAGCGTACCGCGCTGCGTGGCACAAGCTATTGCGTCTACAAGGCTCCGCAGAGACCGGTCCGTCCGCCCATGTGGGATTGCCCCAGGCGGTGGCGTGCAGGTAGGCCCAGAGGGACCGCGGCCGCCTGACGGTATAGTTGCAGTGCGGTGCTAAGGCACGACCCAGGGATGGGCTGGCGGCTTGCCACGCTCTAGTTCTCGCCCCCGGTACGAGGTCCATGGTCGGGGGGGGCCCGAGGGCGCGATAAAGCGACCTTGGGTCCGGGCAGGAAGTGCTGCTGCCGCTGCATTGTTCGTAGTATGTCGTCTGGAAAAGGGGGTTCCGCGAGAGGTGCCCATGGGCAGTTTCTGCACGCGAAGCTGCGCGCCTGTCTCCATGCGGCCCACACGTGCCTCTCGGTCGGTGCTGTGCGCTGCTGTCCAGGCATGGGTTCATCCCGGCTCCATGCTAGGATGGCAGACACGAACCCACGTTGGAGGCACCACGGGTCGTAGTGGATGCCTACGGCGTCGTAAAGCATTTTCCCGCTGATGGCTAAGGACCGGCAGTAGGACCCAAGCCCCACTGCTCGAGCACGTTCCTCGGGGGATGGGACTCGGAGTCCATGCTCTCTTCCGTGAGCAAGCAGCCATCCTGCCCAGGCCTTGACCTTTCCTTCGCTGGCAAGGCTCTCCCGCTCTCTGCCTTGAAAGACGAGAGCCAGTCCCTCGGTGCACCCCTGGAAGCACTGGTCGGCTCCTGTCTCAGCGAGTATGTTCTTAATGCCATTCCTGGTGTCGGTGAGAGTGTGGAGGAGCCACCTGTAGCTGCTGTCTTCGCTGTACAGGAGGCACAACGGGTGCGTCTGGTAGCTGCTCGGGACTATGGCTTCAGGGGCACTCGCTGGAGCTCTGGACTGGGTCCACGTGGGGATGCGTCCGTCTGGGCGGTATGTCCACCGTCTTTCCAAGGGACTCGGGAGTCTGGGATACGTAGTGGTGTCTTGGGCTAGCCACAGAGGAGGCGGCATCGAGGCGCACCGCCCAGTCGAGCGGCATCTCTCACAGGGCTGTACACATCGCCTGCTTGTGTGCCGCTTGCATCGTGGCTGCGCTTTCGCAGTGCACTAGCACGTGGACGTCCGGCCGCACCCTGCGCGCGATGATCTAAAGGAGCGGGACGACGAAGAAAAGCACCGACTGGGAACGGGCTAGTCCATCCAATCCTCCGCGTCGGCTCGCTGAGGACAGGTTCGTGCACGGAAATCCGGCAATGATGACGAGGAGGCTTCCAGGGTCGAGGGTTCTCAGGTGACTGGTCCAGGAATTCTGATCTTCTTCTCCCCTCAGCAGGTCCCAGACGTCTACCCCCAGCCTCTCGCGTGGAGGACCTCCGTCAAAGAGTGCAGCATTGTCGCGGCCCCAGCGCCTCTCCACGCGAGAAGCGGCTTCTGCGATAATTTTGACAAAGGTGGAAGACCTGAAGCGTGGAACGGTGGCGACCTTCGCCATGAGGTCTCCGACCGCGAGTCTTGACAGTCCCCATCGGTCGAAGAGTGAGACCAAGTGGAGGCTTGGGCCTGTGTCCGCACGCGGGTTCGGTCTCGGGTCTACAACTCGAGCTCTCGCCTGCTGCGTGAAATCGAGTGTCCAGTCGTCGCCTTGTCCAGGGCCGACACTTGTATTGAGCCTGAGGTGTCCCGAGATATCCCAGGCGTCGTCGGTGGGGCAGAGGGAGACGAGGCCGTCCTGCTGAAGAGTCCGGAGCGTGCCGATGATCTGCGTGTTATCCAGACCTGCAATCTGACACGCAACCAGCGTAGTGTCTGCAGGGGCAACTGGGGAGAGACCCGTCCGTCCATCCCTGTGGCGCTCCCAGACCTGTTGAAGTACGTCGGCGGGCTGGGGGGCCGCGGTGGCCTCGTCTGGTGGGAATCCCGCTGGTCGGGGCCGCGCTCTGCGTGGTTGGCCGTCCTCTGCACTTGCTGGCCCCGATGCCTGTCTGGTGGTGACGCGGCCTGCGACAGCGGGGGGGGGCGCCCTCGGCCGCTCGACGGCTGGTGCTCTCCCAGAGATCGATAAGGGACCTAGAGTTGGGTGCCCTGGTGCCTGGCCTGGTGGATCTTTCTCTGCCGGCGTTGCCTCCTGGTCTGGCTCGTGGGGTGCCCTGCGGGGTTGTCCGCTGCACCTCGTTTCTCGTCCCCGGGGGAGCTCGGCGGGAAGGGCTTCTGCGTGCCCTGGCGGCAGCAGTGCTGCGTGGCTGAGCACTGGTTCTAGGACGTCGTGGTCCAGCCGCGCTTCTATAGTTCGACCACGCCCGGCTGCGGCGGTCTCTGCTGTGCTTTCGCCAGTTGCAGCCGTTGCGCGCGCGGGTCTGGGCGTGCTGGCACGACGGGCAGTGTTTTCAGTTATGCGGAGGTTCCTTGCGGAAGCCTCTACCGTTTCCCGTAAGACCTGGTCTCTGTCGTCGGAGCATGGGGGGCCAGCGCCCGCACGCAGGATGGCGCGGAGCATGCCAGGTGCGAGGTCCTGGAAGGGGGCATCGGGAGCCAGTGCGCTGTCCGAACGCGCCGCTGGGCTGCCTGCGAGCCGTCGAAGTTGGGCACAGGCCGCGCCCGCCGTTAGTGCCGCAACGCGTGTGCGTCTTCTTCTACCCAGGGGTTTGCGCGCCCCAGGGGGAGGATAGGTGCTTCAATAGGCGCTGAAGGCGTCTGGTATTCTCATTGATATGCCAAGCTCTTCATGCAGGTCCCGCACAGTTTTGTCAAGTTGCGGTATCGCGGCGGCCCACGCCATCGTGCTCAGCACCCAGTTCCACTCTTCTGCGGTGGGAGGACTGCCTGTGCCATCTGTGGCTTGGGTTTGCGCTTGTCTCAACGCGTGCGCCATTGCCTCGCACTCTCGCCGCCAATCCGAATCCATGCACGGTGGGAGCTCAAGCCCGTTTCTCGGTGTGTCTCCTCGACCAAGGGGGTCGCTACTGCATCTTTCCACAGTGCCGGGAGGCGGTCTTCTGGCCTGGGCTGGTGGCGGGTCCGTTGAGGCCTGTGGAGGTGCGGTTGTCAGGGATCCCTCTGTCCTCCTGCCCGCTGTCCTGGTGGCTTCTGGTGTGCTTCGCCTGCTCCTGGCAGCCTCTGGCGCCGCGGCCCTCCCGCTTCCTGCTGTGGGCTGCTCCGGGCTCGCTCGCGCGCCTCTTGGGGAGGTCGGACCACTTCTGGGGGTATCTGTGGTAATGGCGGTCTCGGGACTGCCCGAGGTGCCCGCCCCACTCTCCTGCTGGCGCGGCGGGGGCGTCCGTCGGACCGGGGCCATCTGCACTCCCAGGGCCCCCCCCTTCGGCTGGAGGTGCCTGGATCTGTCCCGCTACCGCGCTGGGTGGCGCGAGATTCACTGGGGTCACCCGCGGGGGCACTTGCCCGGTGTTACCTCCGCGGCTTCCGCCGCTGTCCACCGCTCCGTCTCCTCCTGGCGTGCTGCCCAGGGATGGCGGTACCGCAGCCATGCCTGGCGCTGGTGCCGCTGCCTGTGGTTGTGTCCCACTCGCCTCTGTAGCCGGGCTGCCTTCAGCCCCGGTAGCGTCTCTGCTGGTTTGCTGGCCAGTCGCCAAAGGACCTGCACCCGCCTGTTCTGGTGGCGCTGTCGTCGCCGCGGGGCCTGCGGGGAGCGCTCTCGATCCAAGGCTTGGGGTGGCTGATGAACTTTCGGCGCTGGCTTGCGTTCCTGCTGCGTCGGCCGCGGGGTTTACTCGGCTGCGACTTCTGCGACCGTCAGCACCTGGGGGGCCGACGTGCCTGTCTCCCGCATCTGCGGTTCTGGCCACCTGAGAGCCTCCTCTCCGTCCCCGAGTCACTCTGCCAGGATCGTGGCGTTGCCGTTCTTCCCAGTGGAGGTTGGAGAGCCTGTTGATCAGGGCGTCCAGGGCGGTGGTGACATCATCTGGGATGGGATATGCAGTGGCAGCGTCCACTTCGGCTCCTCTCGATCCAGGGACTTCGAGACATGGCTGGTGTGCCGAGTATGTGGCGTTGGATTCGGGCGCGAGCCATTGTGTGAACGGGAGCTGTCTTGTGACTTCCTCTCGGATCCCGAGCTCACGGATGAGTTGCCACGCGTGGTCACGGTCCAGGTTCCTCGGATTGGCAAGCTGCAGGATCCAAATGGCAGCGAACATGTCCCAGTTGTATCTCTGGATGGGCCGGCCTTCCAGTTGCCTGCGAATTTCGAGCGCGATCCGGCGCTGCACACCTCGGGCCATGTGCTCAGGGACAACTCCGACGCACCTGCCCAGCATGCCTCGCGCGATTCCTACTGCATCCTCGTCTGCTCGTACCAAGTCGCCCGGGGAGGGTCAGCATGTGCTAATAAGGACCTCGGCAAGCTCTGGGAAGTGGGTAGGTCTGGCTGGACCAGGGAGTGGGTTAAGAGAGGCGGTGGTGCGTCTGGGGAGAGGTTGCTGGATGGGTACGTTGACCTGCAATCCCAAGGAAGCGGGGGGTGGGGTCACCGCGGGAGTGGAGCCCAGGCGCGCGACGTGGATTGTGCCAGCGGCCAGCTGGAGCTTCAACCTGGCCTGTGGTCTGTTTGCGCCTCTCGCGGCCGCTCTGACGTCTGCATCGGCGGGGAGGAGTATCGCCACCCAGGTGGGAACCGCGGTGCAGAGGAACCCTGCCTCGCCGCTAGTGGTAAGCTCTACTGCTCCCCCAGCAGCCACTGCCGCAAGGAGGTACTCCCCTGGCTGGAGAACAGTCTCGTCGTCCCGCAAGCCTTCTCCGAAGTACTCGCTGGGTAGCGTGTTGGGAGCGTTTCTGCTCATGGCCCTGGCATTGTTTCGTAGCCAGTCGCCTGTGAGGGCAGGTGGGGCGGCCCTGGTGTTGGCTGGTAGCGGCCAAAGTCGAGTTAGTATCTGAGCGTCCGCTGAGCCCACTGCCGCCGAGTAGAGCCGAAGAGCGCTGTGTCCAGGGAGCCAAGCATTCGGGCGCATACTGCGTAGGTGCACTCCTCCCAGTTGGGCACCGTGCCTATCCATAGTGGCGATTTCGAAGATTTGGGGCTGCATGGCCCGCCTGGGAGCTTGTCGGACGGAGGATCTGGCCAGCGCGTCCACGTGCTCCTGCTGTTCTCTGGAGACGGCGGCCGCTCTGTGCATGGGATCCCTGCTCGGTGTCGCGGGAAAGATCCTGATCGTTTGGGCGCCGACCACGATACAGCTGGTGCCGACAAAGGCCGCCGCCATGGCGTCCGCGGCCGCCAGGCGCATGCGGACTTGCGTCATGCACCTATAGTCCGAGACGTCGGGGAACCAGGCGTACACGGTGGAAACTTGTTCGACAGTGTCGGGCCCGGTGGTGGCCTCTACGGCTTGCATGACGTCAGCAGGCCGTGTTTGCCCCATGTCAGCCAGGTTCCATCGCAGGTGGAAGCCGCCCTCGGGGTCGGAGAGGCGTGCAAAGGAGGGCCCCCCGTCCCAGGGTCCTTCCAGGAGGATTCGGCGCGGTCCCAGGGCTGGCGTGGAGGATTCTTCTCCAAATATACGCGGGAGCTCGTCGCGAAGGTGCCTCAGGACAGGGGCAGCGATCCTTTCGGGAGTAGCAAGGAGGAGCAACCCTGTTCCACAGATACCTGTGCCCCATGGCCCCAGCTGTCGCAGAAGCTATGGCGTGCGCCAGGCACACTGCTCTAGGGGGGAATGGAATGTGCACTGAGTCGCTCGTCTCGTGGGCTCCCCAAACCCTGTCATCTTACGGTCTCAATTTAATTGAGACGTCGGAAGACGCATCAAAAAAATCAATCCAACCCAGCGGATTGATTCCGAAACCAAAAATTGAGACATATCAAAAATGACATATCAAATATGAGACCTCAGCTAAATGAGGAACGTGATATGATGTTGATGAATATGAGCATGATGATGATGACGATGAGAAAGAGGAGGAAGAGGAAAAGGAGGAGGAGGAGGAATACGATGATTATGGTGATGATGATTATGATGATGATGATGATGATGATGATGCTGATGATGATGATGATGATCGATGATGATGATGATGATGATGATAATGATGATGATGATGGTGGTAGAGGAAGAGGAGGAGGAGGAGGAGGAGGAAGAGGAGGAGGAGGAGGACAGCGGTGTGCACGCTCCCGAATCCAGTTTTTCATCCTGAGTGTTTTGCCTCGGTCCCAAGGGCTCACTTGCTGGCCCCTGGAAGCCGTGCAGCCGTTGAAATAAAACGAAAAATCGAAAACGAGAAATCCTCATCATCCTTCCTCCAGGTGCCTACCTCCAAGGTCTGAAGGCAAGTTGTGCGTCCTGATTTTTTTTCGGCTCCAGGGCCTCAGCGGTTCTTGGGGGCCGCAGTCGTACGAAAAATCGATCAGCGGAAAAACCTTCCTCAACATCCTTCCTCTGGAGGTAGGATCTGCAGGGCAGTTAACCTAGGGTCATTTTTCTGTCCAGCGTCGTTTTTTTTGGGGGTGGGTTCCAGGCGGCCCCTGGAGGCCGTCATCGTTGAAAGTATAAGTAACCCGGAAAAAATCCTCATCCTTCTCCTCCGCCCTCCCCTCTCGCGCCGTGCGCGTCCAGCTTTTCATCCTGAATGATTTTTCTCGGTCCCAGGGACTCGACGCTGGCCCCTGGAAGCCGTGCAGCCGTAGAAAAATGAAGAAGAATCGAAAACGAGAAATCCTCGTCATCATCCTTCCTCCAGAATTGCCTCCCCCGAGGCTTTCCCATATAGCAAGTTTTGCGTCTTGTGTGTTTTTTCGGCCCCATGGCTTCAGCGGTTTGCGGGGGCCGCAGTCGTCGAACAAAAAGAAATCGATACGCGGAAACGCCTTCCTCGGCATCCTTCCTCCGAAGGTAGGGTCTGGGCAGTTTCCCTGGGGCTATTTTTCTGTCCAGCGTCGCTTTTTGTTTTGGGTGGGCTCCAGGAGGGGCCCTTGGAGGCCGCCATCGTTGAAAGTACAAGTAAATCGGAAAAAATCCCCATCCTTCTCCTCATCCCTCCGCTCTCGCTCCGCGCACGCTGGCTCAATCCTGCCTGCCCCCCCGCGCGAGAGGCGGCGGGGCGGCGCTCTCTTTGATCACAACAACTCAGCAATGGCCTTCTCCAAGGAACGGAAGTAGAAAGTATCACCGTGATGCAGGGATTTCCCAATGGAAGCCATCGCACGGTTGACCCCCTCGTCGATATATGTCCAATACCGACGAGGGTTGCCCATGCATGCTGAGCGCATTGCTAAATGCAAGAAGACGTGATGCTTGTACACAGCGTGCGCGCCAGTCCTCTGCCAGCAGTGGGCAAACGCGAACGCTGTATCCACGAGGTCGGCTTTAGCCAGGTCTGGCAGCACACGAGGGTGAGACTCGATGTCGTGAAACTTTGCCATTTGCCGACAGCAGTGCGGTAGGAACATAACTGTGCTACCTCTGAAGTGCCCCGCGTTTTCGCGGCATAAATCAGGGAGCAGCCTTATCAATTGCCGTGTTTCCGCGGCTTTGGCGCGCAGACGTGGGTTGTGTGGCGGGCCAAGTTGTGCAAGAGAGAGCCTAAATATTTGACTCATTTGTCCACGATCAAAGTACCCTGCGCTGGCTATGTAATACGCCTTTAGGCGTTGTCTCAGCATGCGCATGTTGGCCTTGCGCCGCACTGGGGCCGTGGTTTCTCGACTATTGGCGAAGTTGCCCTCGATGAGGGTGGAAAAAACTGCTCCTACTAAGTACTGGGATATTCCTAGATCCACAACGTGCATCAAGTCTAGCCCGACCATGGCATATGTAAAACCAGTTACACTAAATATCGGGGCTATAAAATTAAGACCGACGTGGTTCGTTGCATCAAAAAAACTCAGGTGTGCAGGTTCTTGAGGTGAGCAATCTATTTCTGACACCTTATAAGTATCTGTAACTGAACCCCACTGTTCCAACCTCCATCCTTTGGCCAAGCCTAGCTCTGGGAACGGTTCCACCAATCCCAGGCCGCCGAGAGTTTCGTTGTGCCGCATGCAAGATACCAGGCGCAATAGCTGGCTCTTGTCAGTCACTATAAATTATGTTATAGATGTGTTAACCATGCGCTGATATGCGGCCACGTCTTTTTCGACCCACGTGAGAGCTAGTTCTTCTGGTGACCTAGGGTATTGGTGCAACTCGGCCTTGGTGCACTTACACAAGAAGCACGGGGAGCCCACGTTGTCCCACCTCTCCACTCCGAGGGCGGTCTGAAATTCCAAGAGGTCCGCCCGATACTCAACCAAGGCCCCGCAGAGGCCGTCTGCCAGCTCGAAACCTCGACGCGCCGCACGTGATTCACATGTGAAGGGCTTGCCATCGTACGATAGCGCAGGGTACTTCCCCTCGGCCAAGCAATTGAGACTCCAAGTAATTACACGCATCACGCCTCCAATAGTGCAGCCGCCTTTGCAGCCGCACTGGCAAGTATCTGACTTTCTCAGAGTACAGATTAAATGCCTGGATTCTGACACCGCGTTGCTCCAATAATAACACAGAAATGTGTCCTTTTTGCTTTGAGGTACACCGTCAGAGTAAAAGCCAATCGGGAAGCTTTCGGCCCCCTTATTTCTCGTTACAACATGGCCGTGATACAGTGGTGGCACGTCCTCGGGAGCCAATTGGCCCAAGTCGAACTCTGAAGGCGAAGCTGCATATCTCTCAGCAAAGGCCTCGTGAGGGAGATGAAATGGGAACTGTATTTCTTTACGCGACTCTGTTTCTTTATTCCATACAACTATTGGCGCGGTAAAGAACGCATCTTGGCCCTTGAGGCGGAGCGCCTGGCGGATATGGCCAGTGTGATGGGTGTCGTCTGGGTGCAACGCTAAATCACCAACGCCTGCCCCACCAGCTCTCATTGTATGCCGTGCGACTGTGCACAAGTCCTGCGGCTGAACGCCCCCGACATCGAAAGGAAACTTGACCCCTCAAACAACTCCCTCCTCATCCCTCCCCTACTCCCCCTCCTCCTCGTCCTCCTCCTCCTCCTCCTTCTCCTCCTCCTCCTCCTCCTTCTCCTCCTCATCCCCCTCGTTTCTTGATATCCTCATCCTGTTGGGGGTATTGTTGGGCATGGTTTCACAGAGGCGTTCAACCATTCCTTGGACGCGAGCTTCCCCAGCTTCCATCTCTCGAGCAGGTACTTCCGCAACCCAGCTCCGCCGTCGGTCGGCGGTTCCTCCTTCGGTTGGCTCGGTCAAAGAGCGCCTCTCCCACGCGTGCCCACCAAAGGCGTTCCCCCCCCCCTTCCTCCCAGGCGCCCTCTCCGCATTTCCTCCCGCCCCTATGCCCCTCAACCCTTGGTGGGACACGCGAGGGGCGGCCAGCCTTTTGATCGAGCCACTGGTCAACCTCCATCGGCAGCGGCCCCCCAGCCGACGCGCTATCCCCGCGCAACAGCATTGACGTTGCTGCGGCCCGCGCCGCCATTCTGAAGGATACATGTTAACACAATTGATGTCACAATATGTTGGACCAGAACGGCTGGAGGGCTACGGCCGATGGAGTTTGACAAGTGCGTGTAAGAGACACGATATCAAGTAGCGACTGCTAGTGTCGTGTTCTTGTTCCGTCCATCTTCTCATCTAATACGCGAGGTTCGTGGGGCAAAGGATGATGCCCTGAGCAGCGTGTTTCTTGACAGTTGCCGATCATACTCTTCCCTACGTATCCCCCCTCCTCCTTCCCCTGCTGCTTCTGCTTCTCTGTGGCCCATGACTCTGGCACGGGCGGTACCTCGCGACATCTATCTCTCAGGCGTGCACTCTCGAGGCCCCCTGCCTCAACGGGCATACTAGGCACGCGCGTGCCGAGCCGAAAATTGTCCAACAACACCTATATGCACATGTATATCTGCATCAAGACCCTGGGTTCGACTCCAAGCCCGCGCGGCATCGAAACCCTGGGGTTCCAGGGAATACATCGCATCATCGTGCAGCACTGCGTGTGGAAACGTGGGCCCCATGCAGCTCAAGGGACCGAGAACCAGGATCCTGGAACTTCAAATGGCCTGCGCGCCTGAACTCAAAGCTCGGAATTCTCCCACGCAGTAATTCGGAGCTCACCGCTGGTCTGCCTCCCGCCCTTTCCCCATTGCACTCTTCGCGCAATCCCCTCTCCCTCGATCCCCCCCTCCCCCTCTCCCCCAGACTTCCGCTCTCGCTCACCTCCACCCTCCAGCAGCAATGGCCCTGCTGGCCGCCCTGAACGAAACCTCACGCGAGGCCGCTGGACCCCAGGGCATTCTCCATGGTGGCTTTAACCTCGGCGAGGCTGTTCCACAGGTGCGCAGCCTGGTCAGGATATGTGGGAGGGGTGCTATTTGAATGGGACTAGCACAAGAACGAATTAAGAATGGCAGAACGGAGACAAAACAAACTACCTAGAACATTCGAAGAATCTTGAGAAACAGCCTCATCACGCGTTCATCTGATCTGAACCCTAGCTTCTCCGAGCGAATCCCCTGAACCAGAGCTCTAATCACGCAGGTCGCGCCTGCTGGATCTCCCGATTCACCTGCTCGGCCTTCGCGGTATCCTTCTTGTCACACCTACGGCGCGGCCATCTGTTGCAATCCTCGTCTTCGTTGCCGCCACCGCTGCCACCACCATGCCCTAGCTCATCCATCTCCTCCCCCCTTGTCCTCCTCTTCCTCGCACTCCTCATCCTCCTTGCCCGCGAAAGTTGTTTGGCAGGCCCTCTCTTGTCCTCCTCTTCCTCCAGCGCCTATAACACAGCCCCTGCACTCGCAATGTGTTCAAGTGTCTGGAATCGTGTACCCGTGGCAAACATATTCCATGTTGTCTCGGAGCTAAACCCAACTCAAAAACGACGACGGGGGGCTGACTTCCCCTGAATAGTCTTCGTGATGTTCTCTTTGATCGTAACGAGGTTCGCTTTAGTCTCCTGGATCTTCGCCTCCCACGGCTTCAACCAGGTGTTCTCCTTGACCTCCCCTCCGCAGGATACGAACGTGCGACTGCCCTCGCAACGAAACGGGGGCAACTAATGTTAACTGCTGTCGATGCTATCGCCACTATCTTGGCAAATGGATGCAAACACGTGGGTCGATAGCCACCGCTTCCTCTCCCTCATCCTGCTCCCCCTCCCTCCCCTCCCAGCCCCCATTCTCCCCTTTCCCTCCTTCCCCCTCCCATTCTCTTAACCCTCCTCTCGCTCCTCTTGACATGCCCCCCCAGCCCCGACGCAGAGCCCATCGAACAAGGTCCAGATGTGCAACGAATCGGCAAGGGCCTTCGAGAGCACGGGATCGACCCCGCTCGTCGACGCGGAGGCGGTGCCAGCCTGCGTTGACGCAGTTCCAGCGGGGTCCTCCTCCTGTCAACGGAACGCGCCAGATTGCGGTGGCCCCCGCCTCTGAGGACCTCAGCTCCCCCCCCCCCCCCCCTGTTGGACCCCAGGAACCCACGGCCCGCCAGATCTGTATACACACATACTTACACGTACATACATACACACATGTTTGTATACATGTACACATACACATATAATATACACATGCGCATGTATGTATAACATACATACATGAGGCCTCCGAACTCATCGGAAGGGCTCGGGGGGGGGCAAGACGCCTGCCAGGAAGGGGGGGGCCCGAACGACTCGTCCTTGGACGAGAGAGCTGGAGAGGGGGCCGAACGAGTTCGAGAGGGTGTGCCCCTCGTCCTGAGTCGGCCCCCTCTTCGGCATAACTCGCCCTCGGGTGCGTCGTTCGGTTGCGGATTTCCGACCCATTCTGAAGGGCTAGGAGCTCGGACGGGCTACCCTCGTCCGTCTTCCCTCTTCATCGAACAATCCAGGATCCTCGCTCGATGGGGAGTAGCTGTGCTCGCTGCCCTCGAGGTCCGTCTCCGACATGGGCTCGGCTTTGGCAGCGGCCACCTCCCCGTCCCATCTCCGATTCGATCGGTCAGGCGACTCAGGAAGAGACGGTATACAGACAGTTCCTCCTCCTCCTCCCCCTCCTCTGATCCTCCTCCGCCTCTTCATCATCCCCCTCCTCCTCCTCCTCCTCCTCCTCCCCCTTCTCCTCCTCCTCCCCTCTCCCTCCTCCTCGACCTTCCCCCCTCTCCTCCTCCTCTTCATCCACCACCTCCTCCTCCTCCTCCTCCTGCCCCTGATCCTCCTCGCCCGTGCGGGTTCGCATTGTGCGTCTGGCACCAGACATCACACCACCGCCATATCATCAGCATCATCATCATCATCATCATCATCATCGTCATCATCATCATCATCATCAGCAGCAGCATCAGCATCAGCATCATCAATATCATCATCTTTCTCATCATCACGATCGTCGTCGTCATCATCAGCACCATCATCGTCTTCGTCACCATCATCATGACAAGCAATATAGTCGTCATCATCGTCGCCATCAACCTCACCGTCATCACCATCAACAATCCAAGATCATAGCTCGAGGAGTCCCTGCGAGCCTGCGTCTTGGTACCTGCAGGGATGGCCTTGCCCTTGCTGATGGACGTCTCAATCCTCTTGAGCTTGGCCTGACGGCTAGGGGGCGCTGGACATCCATTGCTGTTGCTGCTCCCCGTTGCTAAATTGTTGCAGTTGCCGTTCACTAGTGCTGCTCGCCGCCACTGATCACCAGCCTCCTACGTCATTTTGCTCCTCCTAGTCGCCGTTGTCGCCGTCGTCGTCGACTTCGCCGCTCCCCTCCTATACCCTGCTGCATGCACGAGCCTGGGTGTCCGCGTTCGTCTCGGTCAGGCGCCGATAGATCTCGTCGCCAGTCTGGGGGTCCACCTGGCCCGCCCCGCTCTCCCCGCCACCTCCCGAAACCCCCCCACCTCTGCACCGCAGCCAGGGGCTCCCTTCTGCGGACCGCGCGCACGGGGCACCAGGGAATTCTCTCCGCCAAATGAAAGGATCCATCACGAAGTGAACAAACAATAAATTCCCCAAACCCACCGCCCCCACCTTCACGTGAGTCCGCTTCATTTTCTTGCAGTTGTCGCGCACGGCTTCGGCCCGCGCATACGCCCTGGAGACACTTTGATGCATCGCGCCCAACGTTACAGTTGCTGTTGCCACTTCTCCTCCTCATCCTCGTCCTCCCCCTCCCCGTCCTCCCCCTCCTCTTCCTCCTCCATCCTCCTCCTCCTCCCTTATCCCAGGCGCATCCTTCCTGCTCCTCCTCATCCCCCTGGTCCTGCTGCTGACATGATGGTGCCCCTACTTGCCCTTCATTGTGTAGTCTATGGCCCACCATGCTGGATCTACCTCCCTTCATTGCCGCTTCCCTCTCCGTGATCCACCTCCTAGAATCATCACCGCTATCATGCCACCCGATATGTATGGACATCACGCATCCTCCTCCGCCTCCTCCTTCTCCTCCTCCTCCTCATCCGCATCGGCCCCTTCTATCGAAATCCATTCCTTTTCCCGTAGTCGCTGTCCGCGATGCTGGGCTCCCAACCGAAATCCGTCAAGAGCTGATCGAAGTTCCTCCGCACGGAAGTCCACTGGTCTCTCGTTTCTTTGTCAGTGCGCTCGATCTTGTTGCACTGCGCGTGGTTGAAGTTCCCTCCCCTCCGTCCGCTCTCCTCTGCACGGCCCCCCCCTCCCCTCCCTCCCCTTCATCCTCCCCCCTCCCCGGCGTCCATCCGCCCCCTCCGTCCCTCCCCGCCGCCCCCTCTTATTTCTCTTCACCTCCGTGCGCTCATCTTCACCTCCCTCCCCTCTGTCCCCTCTTCCCTTCGCATCCCTCCCCTCGCCTCTTCACCTCCACCCCTTCCTTCTGCCATCGCCATTAGCATCGCCAACATCATCGCCACCATCGTCATCACCATCATCAGCATCATAATCACCAACAACATCAACATCAGCATCAGCATCAACATCAACATCAACATCGACATCATCACCATCATCCTCCTAATCCTCTTCCACCTCGATCATCATCATCCTCCCTCCCTCTCCTCCTCCTCCTCCTCCTCCTCCTCCTCCTCCTCCTCATCCTCATCCTCCTCATCCTCCTCCTCCTCCTCCTCCTCCGTTTCCTCCTCCCCTTCCTCCTTTTCCTCCTCCTCCTCCTTTTTCTCCTCCTCTTCCTCCTGCTCCTCCTCCTCCTCCTCCTCCTCCTCCTCCCTCTCCCGTCCTTTCCCTCGCATATCCCTTCCTTCCTTCTCCGCGAGAGCCTGTCTCGCGCCACACCTTGACGAACTCCTTCCTCGCAGGCCCGTAGAGGCCCTTGAACTCTTTGCGCACAGCGGCCTTGCTGGCCTTCATCTGGGCCCTGCGGCCCCGATACCCTCAGGGTCTCCCGTGTTTTCTTCTCCCTCATCCTCCCTCCTCCGCCTCCTTCTCCTCGCCCTCCTCCTCCTCCTCCTCCTCCTCCTCCTCCTCCTTTTCCTCCTCCCCATCCTTTTCCTCCCCCTCCTCCTCCTCCTTCTCCTCCTCGTCCTCATCTTCCTCAAACCCTCACTGTCCACCTCGATCTTCGCCTGTGCTCATTGAAGATGACGGTAGAACACAGAACCGAGAATGCCATCGATTGCTAAAGAGGTGACAACTGAACCGATCCTCAGCCTCTGCATCTCGTTCTCGCGTGCCCTGATGTCAGGGTTGTCGCGGCGCTCTTTCGCCCGTTGCTTCTTCTGGGCGGGGGTCATCTTTGCTTTGGCCTCGGGGGCCATCACCCCCCCTCCCCCTGTTTTTGGGGGGAGATCACGGAGGCGAAAGAACCGCTCGGGATCCAGGATCTCCTGAGAGCGGGGGGAGAGGCCAATATAGGCCCGCGGTGGTCGACCCCCCCCTCAGGCGCTGGCCCGGCCAGCCGTCTTCGCGGTCCCGCAATATTCAGAAACTCAGCATCGCTTCCCCGTCCTATACACACTATTCCTCATCCCCACGCGCGCGCGCTCACTCACACGAGTACACACACACGCACATGTTTGGACCCGCACTTTTTTTTTCGCGGTC
>CAUYUJ010003158.1:148666-162233 GCA_963575745.1 Prorocentrum cordatum
CCGATCCCCATCGTTGATCTCCATAGTTATCTCAATTTACCATGGCCGTCACAATCGTAGTCACCATCGTTGTCGTAATCCTGAGCTGATCCGTAGTCGTCATTACCTTGACCGTCGCGCTTGCTGTCCTATACTGCCCTGCGCCCTCCCACCTCTAGAATACCTGCTCGCTGGTGCCCAGCTCGATGTACGCCTCCTTTTTGATGTGCATGGCCGCGTGCTTGTCAGCGGCGCGGGTCGCGACAATCCGATTGAAGATGTGCTTGATGATCGTCTCGGAGGCCGTTGCCGCCGTCACCACGCCGTCCAGTGCTAGCTGCTTGATCTGCCACTCCTGAACCGAACTATCTGGCACTTGAAGCATCTGCTGCCACTTCCACTGCGTGAACTCGTTCTTGTACTTGATCGTGCTGATGGACTCGCTCTTCCTGCGGACGGTTCTCACACTCATCGACTGGCCCGACGTGCCCTCGCAGTGCGCGAGCGTGCCGCACTCGTCCGACGGGGGCCACGGGTAGTTGCTCAGCGGGCCGTAGCCAGGGGGCGCTGCACCTGCCGCGTCAGCCTCCTCGGGCGCTTCCTCCTCCTCGGGCCCTTCCTCGTGCTCCTCGGGCGCGTCCTCCTCCTCGCCCTCCTCCTCTGCGCCCTCCTCGTCCTGCGCTTCTTCCTCGCCCTCCTCGCCCTGGTTGCCATCGTGGACGGCGATCGCTGCATCTGGCGGTGCCGCCGCCGCTGCCTCTGCCTGGGCGCCGCTGCCTGCAGCTCCTGCGGCGAGCGGATCCTCCTCCTCACCTCCTGCCTCGTGCCCCTTTGCCTTCTTAGCAACCGCGCCTGCGGGTTTCTTCGCCGTCTGCTTCGCTGGCTTCTTCACGACCGCCTTCGCGGCGGCGGCGGCCTTAGCCTTAGCCGATGGGCCGACTTGCGGCCACCGTTGCAGGATGCCCTCAATTGCAGGTGCCTCGCCTGGCGGTTGCGCCTTGCGCTTGTGCTTCTTTTTCTTGGGCCTGCCGCCCTTGTGCTTCCTTCCCGTGGTGTGCTTGGCGCCTTGGAGGCTCTGCATGAAGGGGTAGTCGTCGTCGTCATCGGCACCGTCATCAACGGCTTGGCTACATGTAGCCACGATCGCATCATTAATCTCCATGTCCATGTCCTCCTGTCCAGCCTCCTTGGCCAGCTTGATGTTCAGCACTCCAACGTCGGGATCATTCTCAGCCTCCTCAAGATGAGAAGCGTTCTTACGTGGCTCATCGTCACCGTCATCATCATCATCACCACCACAACCACCACCACCATCACCATCACCATCATCATCATCATCATCATCATCAGCATCGCCAGCATCGTCAGCATCATCATCATCAGCATCATCGTCATCGTCATCGTCATCATCATCACCGTCATCATCATCACCATCATCATCGAAATCATCATCATCATCCTCATCATCATCAGCATCACCAACAACAGCAACATCATCACCATCATCATCACCATCATCATCATGATCATCATCATCATCATCATCATCATCGTGATCATCATCATCATCAGCATCATCATCATCATCATCCTCGTCTCCATCCTCCTCATCCTCCTCCTCCTTCTCCTGCTCCTCCTCCTCCTGCTGCTCCTTCTCCTCCTCCTCCTCCGCATCCTCCCCCTCCCCCTCCCCCTCCCTCTTAAGTCCCTTCCCTCGCCTCGCTTCCTTCCGTCTCGCACCCCGCCCCCTCTCCCCCTCCCTTCATCCTTGCAGGCCATTCCCTCAATGAGGGGGGCGAAGAGGGTTGGGCAATCGATCCCGAAGAGGGTTGGACGCTAGATCCTGACGGACGCCTCAAGTCCTGGAGCCTTAAAACTTCAGAAACAGAGAGGGGGGGATGAAATTGCCCCCTTTGAAAAAAAAAAAAAAGGAAGGCAGATCGCATTCCTCGGAGATCAGCTTGAAGTAGTTCTGCAGCTCCTGTTCGTCAACGTATTCGATGTCGAACTCGCCCCGCGGGGTCTGCGGGCCGCCGCGTCTCGCGCCGTCACCCCCGAGTGAGAGGAACATCGATATCAAAGCATCCTGCTCATCCTCAGGCTGCTGCTCCTGCTCCTGCTACGTTGCTCCTGCTGCTGTTCTCGCTACGTTGCTCCTGCTGCTCTGGTCATATTGCTGCGCTGCTCTTGCTGCTCTTCCTGCTGCTTCTCCTGCTCCTGCTATCCGTCCTCGGATCTTCATGCTGATCTGGTCCTCTGGTCGTTACTGTTTTCTGCTGCTGCTGCTGCTGCTGCGCTGCTGCTGCTGCTGCTGCTCATCTTGCCGATCCTACCTGGGTGTGAAAAAACTCAGTCCTCGGCCTCGTCACCGACGGAGTCGACCTTCGAGGAGCTCCGCGCTTGGTCCCGCTGGAAGTGCGACAGCATGATGCGGAGCTGGCGGCACTGCACGAACCTCTAATGGGGGGGGGCTGGCGTTGGATCGCATGGCAGGGGACGCCCCAGAAGAGATGGGAGTGGACGGCACGAGTGGAATTGCAGCGGAGGGGATGGCAGGGGAAGGGATGGGACATGATCAGGGGGGGTTCGGTGGGACCAGATTGGGTATTTGATACACACGTATACGGATATGTACGTACTCTCACACATGGCCACATGCATGCACATACTATCAAGCACTGTACACATACACACATACAAACATACTTACGCACATGCACATACACACAAATACGCATTCTACACATGCAACGCCCATACACGTGCAAACATGCACACACACATATGCACATACATATACACACATCGCGAGCACGTCCGTCTCCCCTCTCTCCTCCTCCTCCTCCTCCTCCCCCTCCTCCTCCTCCTCCTCCCCCTCCTCCTCCTCCTCCTCCTCCTCCTCCCCGTGCTCCTCGTCCTCCCCATCCTTCCTACTCCGATTCCTCCTCCTCCTCCTCCTCCTCCTCCCTCCTCCGCCTCCTCCTCCTCCCAGCCTCCCTCCCCCCCTCCCTCCCTCCTCCCGCGACGGCGTCGAACACGCGAGCTCAGGAAAGCATCATCGATGACCATCGACGTCGCTGTCGCTGTCGTCGTCGTCGTCGTCGAAACTCGCGCGGTAATCACCAGCGCCGTATCGTAACCACACTCGCTATTGTCAGCATCAGCTTGGCATTGCCACCATTGTCATCATCGCCGTTGCCATCGTTGCCATCAGCATCGTTGCCATCGTTGCCATCATCATCGTTGCCATCGTTGCCATCGTTGCCATCTTGCCATTGCCGTCCTCCCCAATCCAGGCCTCTCCCGTCCTCAAAGGAACCTGTTGCCACTGATGATGGCTGGAGTGGGCTTCCTGGCCTTGTCCGTGCGGTAGGACTCGATGAACTTACCCTTGAAAGCCTCGCCCCACCCAGCCTGGCGGGTGAATGGGGGGAAGGATGATGATTGAGAAGAGGAGGAGGCTCGATGAGTAGGATTGAGGAGGATGAGAATGAGGATGATGCTTTGGATGATGAGGAGGAGGATGATGAGGACGAGGAGGACGAGGAGGACGAGGAGGGGGACGAGAAGGGGGAGGATGAGGATGAAGAGGCGGAGGAGGATGAGGACGGGGAGGTCACCGTCATCGCCGCCGCCATAAGTCGCCGTGACCATCGCCAACGCCACTATCATTACTCATCACTGCCACCGCCATCATCACTACCATCATCGTCACATCGTTACCATCACTATCATCACTAATAGAACCCCTGGCGCCTCCGCCGTCTTCTGGGAGATCCGCAAACCCTCAGTGGCGACCGTGATGTTGGTCAACGTCGGGATGAAATCCTCCCCTACCGTATCCTGCTCAATCAACACGCCTCTGCTTCCCCTCCCCAGCGCCGCCCCCTCCCAACCCTACCTCCCCCCGCCTGCCTCGATCCCCTCTTGACCCCTTCCTCCTTCCATCCTTGCTTCCTTCGCCTTCCCTTCCCTCATCGATCGTTCGCCCTCCAACTTTGGCGCGGCATGATGCCCCTCCCTGGCTCCGCGAGCATCGCCAACTTCGGGCGATCCGAGCTGTTCACGCACGGGTAGGTGCTGTAGTCTGGGATCGGGCAACCTCCAGGAGACACGCGCGAGTAGAGAGGAGTAGAGTGGAAGTAGGAGCGGATGGGGAACGACTCCACTCTATTCCACTCGGGCGTCGGATCCAACGATCGTCACAATCGCCGCCATCGCAGATGCGCAACAACGAAATGCGAGATTCAACGACGCAAAGAAAGACATAGAGAGAAAGAGAACGGTCAGAGGTGACATTACACATAAGAAGCCAAGCTTCGCAGCAGGTAGAGGGAGGGGCCGATCTGAAGGGGGAGAGAGTCGAGAGAGAGAGAGAGAGAGAGAGAGAGAGAGAGATAGAGACATACAGACAAACAGACAGACACATGAGAGAGACGGCTGAGGCACATGGATCCATCCACGCATAAATGGAAGAGCGAGGGAGGGATAATGAAGGGGGGGACCTTAAGGAGCGCAGGGATGGATGAAGAGCGAGGGAGGGGGGAGGGGAGAGGGCGCTGGGCGAAGGGAGGGGGGGATGAAGGGCGGAAGAGGCCTGGAGGAGGGAGGAGGTGCAAGGACAAATGACACAGATAGGAGCCTTTCATCAGCGGGGTCGTGTCTAATATGGCGTCCACCGTCAAGCATTTCGCGAGCGTGGGTCCATCGACGTCCGCCGTCTTAAGGTGCTTCGGGCTCTTTTTGCTGGTCATCCCGAGCGCCTGGAGGCTGCGCTACGCGCGAGGAGGATGAGGAGGAGGAACAGAAGGAGCAGGACGAGGAGAAGGAGGAGGAGGAGGTGGAGGAGGGAAGGAGAGGAGGATGAGGAGGAGGACAAGGAGGAGGAGGAGGAGGAGGAGGAGGAGGAGGAGGAGGAGGAAGGAGAGGAGCAGGAGGAGGAGACGGGGCCTGGGCTTTCTCGGCTTTCGCACGAGCCATGTGGGACATCCACGCCACCATCAGACCTCCTCCAGCATCGATTTCTTCGATCCTGGATGGCGGGCCAGGCTCGAAAAAATAAATGCTGGAGGATGTCTATACATCCAAAGTATGGCCCTGGTCACCGATTCCAACAATGTCGCTCAGCATCGTGGGCTTAGGGATGTCCTCGCGAGAGGAGGAGGAGGAGGAGGAGGAGGAGGAGGAGGAGGAGGAGGAGGAGGAGAAGGCGGAGGAGGGGGAGGAGGAGGAGGAGGAGAAGGAAAAGGACACCCAGAAAGCGGCGTGGGGGAAGAAGGTGAGGAGGGGGCGGGGGATCGTCCTGGGGGTCCAGACAGGGCCCGCGCGCGGTCGAACGCCGCGTCTATCGATCCGCTCTGCTTTCGACACATGCCGCCTCGAGGGCAAGTCGTGCCATATATATATGATGGGCACGACGATCGACGCACAGTCGATCGCCGTGCCCATGCATGTTCATGAATGCTGGCACGACCGCCCTCGATGCGCCATATGGCTTTCGAAGGCGCGGCTCTGCCGCGAACCCCCGTTCCCACCCCGTTTCCCCTTAAGGCGCCTTGCGCCGCGCGGCGCCCCCGATCTCGGCCGCGGCCGCGGCTGCGCAGCTGCGAGAGGGGGGCCGCGGCGCGGCCGCGGGCTGCCCGCGGGCCGCGGGGCGGCCGCGGGTTCGAGCCCCCCGACGAGAAGGCGAGCCCTAGGAGAAGGAGGGGAAGGAGGTCGAGGAAGGTTTTTTTTGTTAATTCCCAAGAACGTCGGACGATATCCGCGCTTGTACAATATAACGTAACTATAGCGCAACCTATAGGTTTACCTACTTCTCATCGGTAAATCACAACCGAAACGTCCGAATTAAGAAATTGAGACGAATCCCAAAAATCAAGTCATACAGCCGTCTCAATTAAATTGAGACCGTAAGATGACAGGGAATGCACGCGGTGGAGTGGGCCAGCGTGGTAATTTGCGCTGCCGCCTGCAGGTTGTCCAGGGGGGCACGGAGACCGTCGCTTCCGGTCATGGGTCTCGCTGTCCGACAGCGAAGTGCATGATGGAAGAGCATCTCGAGCCCTTGGTGCCTTAGCAGCTCGTCCCGAGGGAGCTGCACTCTCGTGGTGACCCAGTCGGCTGTAATTCTACCGTTGCTGGATTGTCTCAGCTCCTCCTTCCACCTGATGATCTGCGCGACGACGCCGTCGTTGCCGCTCTCAGGGGTTAGAACATGGAGAGCGTCGGAGGTGTCTCCAGATCTCCCTCCCCAGTGTACAACTATAGACGGGGGGAGAGCCGTGCGAAGTGCCCTGCCTGCTATGTCGAACTGCGCCGCGAACAGTTGCTGCATCGGCGGGCTGGGCTTGCCGGTTCGATAGGGGTAGCCGATCGGGACAAGGTGTGTGATCTTGCTGGTCGCTCTGAACCCCCACTGTGCGTTCGCCAGGGTCGCAAGCTCAATGGGGTCCGGCCCTCCAGGGGATGGCACTCCCTCGGTGGCCAGGGAAAGGACACAGCACGGACCTCCCGCTGAAGAGGCTGCCGCCAATGCGGCGTCCATCTGTGAGGCTTGTGCGTCTACCATGAAGATCGTTGGGGCGGAGCTCCCAGGGGCCTGACCTCTGCGCTCCGTGACCAGGGCTTTGATCTGCTCCCACGCATCAGGGCCGGCGAGGGCATAGGTGACTCCAGTTTCATAGGCGACTCGATCACCAACGCACGCCGTTCTGGAGACCACCAGATCGGCTCCAATGTCTCGCACTGCCGTGGTCAGTAGGCTCACAGGGAACCGCAGCTGTCCTCTCTTCCTGAGCTCGTCCTCGGGAGGGTTCCGTCCGAGAAGCAGGGACCATCTTCCAAATGTGATCCGCGGAGTTTGTCGTATCCTGTCAGCCCTGCTGGTGGGACCGGGAGGCCCTGCTGGTGGTGAGGACTCAGGGCTTTTGCGAGCTGTCCTGCGCATCGTCATGGTCCGGGCCGGCTCCGCCCTCGGGTGGCGTTCCGCCCACATCCATTGGGGCTTGCTCCATCTCCTGTGCGGTCCTCCTCTCGCTCACATGCTCGTGGATCCTGCGCACGTCGGCAAGCGTGACATGCGTGTGGGGCCGTCGAATTGCCAGCGTCTGTGCTCTAAGGCAGTCTTAAGGTCTGGGGCCACCTGCCCGACACCTTCGGCTAGCTCGCGTAGGCCCAGGAAAGGCTGTAGCGGGGCTAGGGCACCGCCCCGTAGTTGCAGCAGGTCTGGTGGCACCGCAACAGCAGCGGCGTCGGCGTCACAGACTCGTCCGGGCAGTCTTACGATGATACTACCTCTGTCGTTCGAACGGCAGTTGGGGCAGTTTGCTGGCAAGCATCTTCCATAGGTGTGGGCCTGGGTCGGCTGGCTCACTCTCCACTGACTCAGACACTCACCATGGAACAAATGGCCGCATGGCATAAGGACTTCCGCGGTGCCCAGAATGTTCTCGCTGCAGATCATGCATAAGGGAGTGCCTTCGCCGAGATCCCAGGAGGGGACCTCTACGGCATCCATGTTCTCTGGGGGGTGTCTGGCGCTGTCTCCAGGGGGCTGGCCGATCCGGACAAGGCCGTCTCCCAGGCTCTCGATGAGAGCTCTGGCGGAGACGCTCGCCTCAAGATGCGTCAGACAGGCCCCCTCGCCTAGGTGACTGATGAGTGCCTGGATTTGCACGTTGCTGAGTTCGGAGTGTGGCGTCAGATTGGCCCCTGGCACCTCTCTGTTGAGGCAGGTGACCACGTCTTCCGGTGTGTGCATTTCAGCTCTCGTCATCCACCGATAGAGTACGTCGTAGGGCCGGGAGCCCAGCACTTGCACCGTCAGTACTGGCCTCAGGAGGGGGAAGTAATGTGGGGCCAGGCAGAGCCACAGGGCTTTAGAGATCCAGGAGCCTGGTTGCCCATTGGCTCTGTGGTCTAGCAGCATGCTCTGTGCGAGGCACTGCGCCTGATCGCCGTTCACGGAGGTCCTTCCTTCGGGGGCGGGCATGGTGCCCCTGCCTGCGCCTTCCTCATCTCGCTGCCTGGCATCTAGCGTGCGGATGAGCCTGTCCAGGTGCCCCTCTCTCGTGCTGCCTGGTGGTAGTCTACCCTGGGGGAGAACACCTTGCGCCCGATTGAGAAGTTGTCGTATGTCTGCGTGCCAGGGAGTGGTCGTGCTCGCAGCTTCCGCCGCTGCGGCCTCTGCTCCACGCTGCGCCCTTCCTACGTGCATCGGTCCTTGGTTCCTCAGATTCGTTCTCTGCTCGGCCCTGGCCTGCTCCGCTCGCGCTCGCGCTCCCGCTTCGACTGCCTGCCGACCCCCTGAGAAGATGGCGGACTGGAGGGAGCCACTCGCGTCTAGGTGCTCCGTCATCCACTCCTGAAGCCGTGGCGCGATATAACTGCCCGCTTCGGGCGCATCAAATGTGGACCCAGTGGCCCTGAAGGGTGTGTCTGCCTCTGCAGCAAGGACTACCTGGGCGCCCCTGTATGACAGGACGCCTCGCGCTCTCCACCACGCGGCTGCCCGATCGATGGCGTTAGTATTGATATTGGTGGACCTAAACGCCTGCTCGAGAACGATGCGACCCCTGCTCGTGGCAGTGTCCCAGATGAACGGAACCGAAATCCGGCCCCACTGCATGCCTGGGGTGACGGTGTTACTGGCCACCATTCTCCTGATTCGGTGGACCTCGTCGACAGAAGCTCCTCGCTGGGCACGTTCAGCGGGGGAGAGGCCTTGCACGGGATCAGGGGGGGGGGGCCTGTATAGGGCTGTTCCTCTGCCTCCATCTCCGCTACTAGAGCCTCTTCCGCCATCCCTGGGGTCGCCCACGTCCATGGGAGCGCCTCCGCCACTGGGTCGATCCGCATGCGCGTAATCTCGAGCACAACTGTCTGCACCTAAGCGTCGGATGACGGCATCTGCAACGAGGTTTCCCAGGGGGGTTCCTTGTCCCATTTGGGCATGTAGCGGGCGACAGTCGGTGCGGGCTGCGGCCTGTAGCGCACCTCTCATAACCTCAGCTGCCTGAGCGTGGGGGCTGTCTCTGGCTTGCCACCGGCGCCTACTCAGGTCTACGTCATTTCGGGTATCGCTTATTGCCTGGTCGAGGTAGTCACCGCCAATGGTGTTGTTTAGCCAGCTCAGATCATCCAGGTCCACCACTGTGTTCGGTCCTATCGTGATCGTCGTGGTTGGCCTGCTCATTGGGGGGCCCCTCCAGTGCGGTGGTGGGTGCGCGATTGGATCTTCGCGATAGAACTGCGGTGGGAACCAACCGCCAAGTCGTCCATCGGGGCACGTCCTAAGGGCCCGGCGCATTCTTAAGCAGGCCTCAAGGGCCCAGGACTCTGGCGCGGAGCAAAGCAGGGCAAGGGTGGCCACTGCTGGGCGCAGTTGCATCTCATCTCCAAGGTCTGCTCTGTCGATGAAGCCGCTGTTGGCCCAGGTGTCGGGTTGGGGCGGCATGTGCCTCCAGGCTCCCAGAAGCTCGCCCACGAGCCAGGTCGGGGTAAAATCCGCGGGGCCCGGCTGAACTGGAAAGTAGAAGTGCTCTGCGATTGGGGCATATCGCATGCCTGCCCTGACCAGCTGAAGTTGCAGGGTGCTATCAAGGAGGTCGAGAGCGCGCCTGTTGAGTGGCTGGCCCGTTTCCGCGCTGGGGTGAACCTGGTGGAGGTCGCCCGACTGCTGCTCGCCTCCGCTGTAGCTCCACGGGTTGGCCAACCTCTGGCAGGTGATGCAGCGTCGGCCCGCCGGGTCTCGAAGCATCCACGATCCGCAGAAGTCGCGCCGTTGAGTCGGGCAATAGAAATCCCGTAGCAGCAGGCGGTGCGCCGTGGTGGACCAGGGCCACGCGCTGTCATTTCTGTCGCCACCTTGGAACGTTACCCCGGGGATGCCAGTTGTGCTGGCCGTTACTCCTGTTAGAGCTGGCTCTGCCCATGGTACGGGGCCTCTACCTGATTGTCGTCTCGATTGTACGTCGTCGCCAACCCGTTCGAGATTGCCCCTCCTGGTGGCCCACTGTCTGATGTCCCTGTGGTCCGGAAAATGAACTATGTTTTGCCTGCGCTCGTAGATTAGGACTCTGTACGCGTACGCCCTGGTCTCGTCGTCCATGGGGTCTTGGGCACCGTCTGGCCAATCGGGGCCGCTGCTGCGCAGTGGCACAGCATCACGGGGAGGCCTGGTGGGCGAGAGCATGTTGCTCGTGTCGTATCCACTCGGAAGCTCCATCCCGATGTCGCAATGGTGTGATGCGGTCGTCATGACGGCGCACCCGAGACGTGCGAGTTGCATTTCCACCACGGAGGGATCGTCCGCGTCCAGTCTTTCCATCCTTACAAAGCGGAAGGCGTCGTGAGTGACACTCGCGAAGCGGAAGGCTAGCACCTGCGTCGGATCGGGTTGAGTACCCCCTAAGCGTCCTTCGTGGTCTCCGCCTGTGACTGACCAGACTAGCCAGGAGAGGTCCACGATGGCGAGGGCTGGCGCCGAGGTGGCTCGCTGAGATCCGAACCCGGGGAGGAGGGCGCCGCGTGGGGCCGCTCGCAGGGGGTTGCCTTCCCGTGCGCCAGGATGACCAGGGCGATGCCCCCTCCACGCGTGGTGGGTGAGGAGCTCCAGGTCACTGGTTTGGTCTGCGGTTCTAGGTGCCCCTCGGTCGGGGATTTCACGCCAGGGGCCGTCGATACGTGCTAGGTGGCGACGGAGGGCGTTCATGGTGCCCCCCCTGCCTGTGACCCTAGGGTCAGCAACGCGTGGCCCACACATGGGTCCATCAGCCTCTCGACTGACTGCCCAGTCTGCGCTCGTGTGTCCGGTGGCGTCCATCCATCGAGCATGCAGGTCGGCTGCATACTGCACCCTCTCTCTATGGGCCTGGCTGGTGCCATCCTCAGCGCCAGTGGGGGCGCCATGGCTCGCCATCCGAAGTTCCTCCTCCAGAGCTAGGTCTGGAGAAGGGAAGGGGAGTGGGATGGGCGCGCTGGGCGTTCTGGGAGCCGCACGCCTCAACACGAACGGAGAACCGCCGGCAGTCCTGATGAGGGGCCCACGCCCCACCCCTTGGGACGGGCCTTCGCGGCCATGGACACTGCCGCCCGGCGCGGCGTCTGGATGCTCCAACCCAGGGGGGGGTCAGGAGAGGAGTGGACGGGGCGGAAGCGGGCAGGCGTGGAGAGGGAGACGCAGGGACGTTCAGCGGCGACGATCGGGGGTCCGATGCGATCGATCAGATCGACCAGGGAGCCCACTTCGTGGGCAGGGTCGGATGGGACCCTGCTGGCGTCGGGCGCGCGGGGTCGACCCGTGGAAACGGCCGTTGTCGATCCCGGGGAGGATTGGCCGTGGCCGCTAGTTTCGGCGCTGCCTGCAGCCAGACGCGCCACTCTGTAGCCCCTGTCGAGCGCAGCGTTCAGTGTGCTCGTCGCGTCCACCCCAGCCGTTTCCTGTTCATTTCTTCCTGGCTGAAGGCCAGTCCCATCGGTGACGTCAACGACATGGGGGCTGGGTGCTACTGTCGCAGTGACGCCCATGTCTCCAGGGAGGGAAGCGGCGGTGTCATGGCGGCAGCCACCTAGATCGCCTGTAGCGCCGACTGCGCCAGCCGCACCATCATCGACGCGCCCTCTCTGGTTCAGCCCCATTGGGGGGCCTGGCGCTTCCATGACTACGTCGGCGGTATCGGCCGCACGCCCGCCGCTGGCCTGGGAGCCCGCCTGCTGAAGGAGGCCCTGAGTTGCTTCACCAGGGATGGCTGGGGGCTCGATGCAGCCGCCACTCATGGCCACGGTCCCTGCGGCGCTCTCAGCATCCATGGGCATCATCTCTGGTTCTCGAGCTGAAGGCTCGTCCCTTCTGTAACTGTCAGATACGCCTTGTAGACTCGAGCTGCCGGTTCGTCCCGCCTGTGACCCCCGAGCTGAAGGCTCGTCCCGTCTGTGACTGTCAGCTTGGGGGGCGGATGAAGGACAGGAGTCGCCGGGATTACGGGGATGACCAGGGAGCTGATTGGCAGCCGTGCCGCCGTCAACGTCCGTCTGTCCACTTAAAGAACCCCGAGCTACCTGCTCGTCCACTCCTGCTGTCTCGCACGGCGCTCCTCGGGCTGAAGACCCGTCTTCTGCGTCGACAACACTGCCGTGCCTGGGGGGGGGGCGGCGGGCGGAAGGCGGGAGCCGTTTTGACGTCGGCTCGCATCAATGGGAGGGGTCGGCTGCGCGACCGGGACGACGGTCTCCGCGGTCAAAGGATCGGCCCCTTCGCAGCTGAAGGCTGCTCCTCTCCGTATTGAAGCGTCCAAGGGAAGACGGTCGGCGGAGTGGGGGCGCGAGCCAATGGGATATGGATAGGAGACGTGGGCGGACGGCGGTCCGTCCACCCACCCATCATCACCGCAGTTACTCCCCTGGGCAGCCTCAGGCATGGGCCGCCCACCCTCGTCGAGCAAGCTCCTGGGCCGATCTTCGAGAGCGCCTCTCTGGCAGGAGCTCCTGCGCGGCCAAAATGGGCCTGAGCTTCTCGGGGGATGCTTTTCATCATGAAAGGGGCGCTCTCCGAAAGCGCCTCTCTGGCGGGAGCTCCTGCGCGGCCAAAATGGGCCTGCGCCTCTCGGGGGGTGCCCTTCATCCGGAATGGGGCCAACGCCCCCCGTGGTCCTGGCATCGCCGCGCGCGGTCCAGTCCTGCCTTCCACTGCCAGGGGAGAAGGAAATCGGACGCCCAGCCAGGGGCAGAGGAATCGTCGGGGTAAGGGAGAAGAACAGATCTGGCGGGAAAGAGTCGTTGCTGTCATTCTCAAACCCAGGGAAGCGACTGAAGGTCGCAGTGTCACTGTGCCTCGCGGCGCTCACCGTGGCACCCTCAACTTCCGTCCGGCTGAAGGCCGGTTGTTTTCGTGTGTCTGCTGAGTTGACGGGTACGATCAAGGGATCCTCGGACGCGGTCGGACCGATCGAACCCGGAGGGTCCCAAGGAGCGGGGGGCGACGGCTGCCATGGAGGGATGGTATCCTGTGGTCCTGGGGAACGAGGGCCTGAACCAGCCAGTACGTGGGCCCCCTGGCCCTCGACTAGCCTTCCATCTTCGCCCGCAGGGTTCCCAGGGATCCTAGATCTATCACCGATCGGGTTCCCATCCATGCTAAGCCTGACCTGGCAGGCTGGCTGCCGCGCCGCGCCGCTGGGGGGGGTGTAACCCAGGGAATCTGATACGGCCAAAACGCAGCCCGGGGGCAACGCGCGGCCCGCACACTCCTAGGGGATACCCCCTTGGGCTGGGAGACCCGGCCGAGGGGCCAGGGCCCAGAGACGGCTTGAGCCAGAGGCTACGGACTGGTGGGGATAAGCGAAGCGTCTAGAATTTCTGCTTCTGGCGCCCGGGAGGCCTCCCGGGCCGATTCCGACGCCCGGGCCGGCGCCCGAGCCAACGCCTGGGCTTCGACGCCCGAACCGGCGCCCGGGCCGGCGCTCGGGCCGGGTCCGGAGCCGGTTCCGGCCGGCGCCGGAAAATCGAGTTCCGAGGCGGCGCCGAAAAAAAAACATTCCAATCCACATTTTCCTTTTGAAAATGCTGAATTTCTGTTTCTGGCGCCCGGGAA
>CAUYUJ010003158.1:162333-202333 GCA_963575745.1 Prorocentrum cordatum
TTTTTATGAACATTATTATGAATATCATTATTATTAATAGTATTATTACTTTTAGTATTATTATTATGAGCATTGATATTATTACTATCTTAGCAATATAAGTATTATTAGTAGTATTAGTATTGTCATTCGTATGAGTATTGGTAGTACTATTGATATTAGTGCTATTATTATTATATTAGCATTATTCGTATTAGTATATTATTATTAGTATCAGTATCATTATTATTGTTATTATTACTATTATTATTAGTAGTAGTATTATTACTACGACTAGCAGTATGATTCGTATTATTTTAAGTATTAGTAACATTCGTATGCATATTACTACGATTATTATTAGTAGTAGTAGTAGTCGTAGTAGTAGTAGTCGTAGTAGTAATAGTAGTAGTAGTAGTAGTCGTAGTAGTAGTAGCGTTAGTCGTAATATTATGCGTAGTCGCATGCTTCGTCTTCATAGTATTCTTCTTAGTGTTGGTAGTATTATTCGTAGTCGTCTTCGTATTATGCTTACTCGTGTTCTTCTTAGTGTTATTATTATTTGTCTTCTTGTATTATTACTAGTATTATAATTAATTGTATTAGTATTATTATTAACATTATTAATATTACTACTATTATTGTTATGTTGATTAGTAGCGTTGTTGTTATTATTATTATTAGCATGATTGTTATTCGTGCTCGTGTTCGTCTTATTAGTATTATTAGTATTGTTCGTCGTGTTATTATAATTATTATCATGCGTTGTCTTCATTCGTCTTATTTTCGTAGTATTCGTATTCGTAGTCTTCGTATTATTCTTAGTCGTATTCTTATTCTTAGTATTAGTATTAGTCTGCTTCTTCTTCGTATAATTTAAAGTAGTATTATTTGTCGTATTATTATGATTCGTATACTTCTTCTTATTACTATTAACATTCGTAATAGTATGATTCCTCTTCCTCCTCCTCCTCCTCCTGCTCCTGATCCTGCTCCTGCTCCTCCTCTTGCTCCTGCTCCTGCTCCTGCTCCTGCTCCTGCTCCTGCTCCTCCTCCTCCTCCACTTCCTCCTCCTCCTCCTCCTCCCCCTCCTCATCCTCATCCTCCTCCTTCTTCCTCTCCTCCCTCCTCCTCCTCCCTTACCTCCCCTCCCTCCTTCCTACTTCTTCCTCCTTCATTATCCTTTATCCTCCTCCTCCTCCTCCTCATCCTCCTCCTCCTTCCTCCTCTTCCTCCTCCTCCCTCTCCTCCTCCTCTCCTCCTCCTCCTCCTCCGCCTCCTCCGCCCTCCTCCCCGTCTCCTCCCCTCCTCCCCCTCCTCCTCTTTACCCTCACCCTACCTCCCCTCCTCTCCCTCCTCCTCGTCCTCCTCCTCCTCCTCCTCCTCCTCCTCCTCCTCCTCCTCCTCCTGCTCCTGCTCCTCCTGCTCCTGTTCCTGCTCCTGTTCCTGCTCCTGCTCCTGCTCCTGCTCCTGCTCCTGCTCCTGCTCCTGCTCCTCCTCCACTTCCTCCTCCTCCTCCTCGCCGCCAAGAGGGGGGTGTCCAAGAGAGGGGGGTGCAAATCATGACCGGCGGCACGTGCGCGGCCCAGCGTGGGGACCAGGGACGTAATGGAATAAGACGAGGCGTCATGACATCTGGGGAAATATCATGGCCCCCGCCATGATATCCACCCCCCTAGTCATCACCCCCTTCTTGGCCGCCCCAGAAAAATAATCAATATCTCCATAGCAACACCTCGCATATTTGTTTTTGAGAATGTCCCGGGAAAAAAGCAACCCACTTGCCAGAACCTACGTCGCAAATCAACTCGTGCGACGGGCCCGGCCAACCTCCCTGGCCAACCCGCCGAGATCTGGGCAACCCTCGAGGCCAACCCCCTCCGGCCAACCCTGGTTGGACTAATCCTTCCCATGCGATATCGTAACGCATATCATACAAAGCAAAAAGGCCATGAGACAAGAGGAGCCAAGACTGAGCCCCAAGTTCGGGAGGACGCAACAAGCTTTGACGGGGTTGCCGGAAGCGAATGGGAGTTGTCGACAGCGGAGCGCCAGTGCTGAAACCAACCTCCCAGGAGTTGCATGCTGACGCGAGGTCGGGCATGTCCTCCACAGGCGGATCCTGGAAAAAACATCAGAAATGATCAAACAAATACAGAATGGCCCAGCGAGCACGAAGCATCGCCCCAAGACTACTCCTCCTCCTGTAAGAAGGGCCTGCCCGACTTCACGCGAGATCCCCTCCGCGCCGCGGACGGCTTCGCGCCAGCTCCCGGAGGCTCTCGCGCCTCCGGGGGCGCCCTCCAGGCGGCTGCGCCTCGACGGGGTGCGCGCGCCCGGGATCGCCCCGGACAAAAGGCCACCGGGCGGGGCACACCGTGGGGGCCCACTGTGGACCATGCAGGCCTCCTCGCGCCGTGAGGGCACGACGGGAGGCCCCGTGGCCAGCTGCTGCCGCACGGGCCCGTCTGGGGCCCATGGGGGCCCCATCGGGGCACTGGCCCGGGGCGGAGAGCCCGTCCCCGGGGGCGGTCGGGGTCGAGAGGGCGTGGTCCACCGCCGCTTTGCTGCGCAAAATTCCCCCCCCTCTTCCCCCGAGAACTTGGGGTCCCCCCCCCTCTCCGAAAATTCCCATCACCCCGCTGGAACCCCCCCCCTCCCCCCGGCAACACCCCCCCCCTCCCCTAATCCCACCCCCCTCCGGAAACCCGGGGGGGATCACTGTAGTTCGACCCCCCCCCTCGGAAAACTGGGGAGGTCACTACCGGCTCGAACCCCCCCCCCCCAGAAAACCAGAGGGGGGTCACTACCGGTTCGAACCCTCCCCCCCCCATAGAAACCGAGAAGGGGGTCACTACGGGTTCGAACCCCCTCCCCCCTCCCCCTCCGGAAAACCAGAGGGGGGTCACTACCGGTTCGAGCCCCTTCCCTCCCCCCTGGAAAACCGAGGGGGGGTCACTACCGGTTAGAACCCCTCCCCCCTCCTTCCAGAAAACCGAGGGGGTCACTATACCGGTTCGAACCCCTCTCCCCCCCCCTCCAAAAAACCGAAGGGGTCACTACCTGTTCGAACCCCTCTCCCCCCCACGCTCACCGCCAACAAACGACTCACGAGTCCCTACCACCGTCCGCACCACATCCCCCACTGCTGTCCTCAGCACCATTGTCCTCACCACCACTGTCCCCGGTGTTCCCACCACCGCCCCCACTGTCCCCAACAGTGCCCCCACCACTGTCAAACTGTCCCTACTGTCCCCACCACTGTTCCCATCACGGCTCAACTCTCCCCAGTTTCTCCACGGCCCCAACCACTGTCGCACTGTCCCCACTGTCCCACTGTCCCCGCCGCTGTCCCACTGAGGTGTCCCACTGTTCCCACCACTGTCCCCACTGTCCCCACCACTGTCCCCACTGAACCTGTGTCCCACTGTCCCACCACCGTCCTCGCAACCGCCCACACCACTGTCCTCACCACCACTGTACCCTCCACTGTCCCACTGTTTCCACCACGTTCCCACTGTCCCCGCACCAGTGTCCCCACCACCACCGTCCCCACCACTTTCCCAGTGTCCCCGCTGTTCCCACCATTGTCCCCGCTGTCTCCACCAGTGCCCCCACCAGTGTCTCACTGCCCCCACTCTCCCCACATTTGTCCCACCACGGACCCACTCTCCCCACATTCCCCACGGTCCCCACCCTTGTCCCACTGTTCCCACTGAACCCACCAGTGTCCGACTGTCCCCGCCGCTGTCCCACTGTGTTGTCCCAGCGTCCCCACTGTCCCCATCACTGTCCCCACTGTCCCCACTACTTTCCCCACTGTACTACTGTCTCACCACCGTCCTCACCACTACCGTCCCCGCCACTGTCCCACCGTCCCCACCATTGTCCCGCTGTCCCCTCACCACTGACCCCACCACCACCGTCCCCACCACTGTCCGCGCCACTGTCCCACTGTCCCCCCTTCCCCCCGCAGACTCTTCCACTCGCGCTGCCTGCTCCCACCGCTGACCCACATCCCTTCCCCCACCATGGTCAAACTGCCCCGAGGAACCGGAAATCGTTTTTTTTTCTTTTATTTTTTTTTTTTTTTTTTTGCCGGCGGCGAAGGGGGGGGGGTTCGAACCGGTAGCGACCCCCCCCCCCCGGTTTTTGTGCGCGGGGTTAGAGTACAAAGGTACAGAACCCCTGATCCGTTGGCAGAGGAAAGGAGGGAAAGATGGATATCTTTTCCTCCTGCACGATCAAAGGTCTGATCGATCTAGTCCAATACCTGAGCCCATACGGCCAGGCGCAGGAGAGGTGAGGATAAGGAGTATAGATGAGGGTATTACACGGGTTCTATTCACACACACCCCGTCCCGAATCCCGCCTGTGAGGGCAGGACTCGGGAACAGGAGAAAAGATCCCGTCACCCTTTTACTCCTCAAATCCTCAGGTATGTCAGGCAGCTGAGCGTTAAATCTGCGTCGCTCCAGCTGCGCCCCAATCGCGATAGCGGTCGCGATTAGGCAAGAGAAGGTAAGAAGGATCACCCAGGGTCCCTGTTTCTTCGCCAAGCACACTTTGGCGCCCCCTCGGTGCGCCCCCCAAAAACGCTTCGGCACTCGAGGGCGGAGAAGAATGAGACACGGGTGGGCGGAGAAAGAGGGCCTGATCAAGTTAAAGCAACATCAAAAGCTGCCGCGCCTGAGCGCGGCAGGTGTTGCCACCAGCTCTCAATCGAGAGCTGGGCATCAGATCATTCTCAACGTGATGTTATCATACCCTAAAGAATAATCAAAAAATGCGAATTATGAAGTCGTGTTGATGAACGCGATCGCGTTGAGAAACACGTCAAACATCTCAAAGCAAAAGGTGCATGGCCATGCGTAAGGCCTCGTTGATAAACGCGAAAAGCTGCATGAACAAATTCTGCAATTGGTTACTCCCCTCGGCGCTGCTCCTTAGGAGGCTGCCTTGGGTTTCACAAGTGTAAGTATGGCCACTTTTCTCGGATAGCGAAGTGGCCTAAGATTATATTGCTATTCGCCGCTCGAGGCGAACTTGTATAAATATGAAGTTCGAGCCAATCGAGCGGTGGGCCTCGCGGCCGACGACGCTACGCGTTGCCCCTCGCGTAGAACCTCTGGCCCCACACCCTGTGGCCACCCTCCGCGACGCAGCTCGTCGCGAAGGTCTCCCAGGGCGCCCTTGGGGTCCAGTGGCGGAACCGATCGTTGTGCAGCAGGTCTCTGACATACACGAACTCGGCGTTGTTGTCCGTGATGTACATCCAGCAGTTGGCATAGTAGCCCCAGCACCTGGGGCCCCACTGGCTGTCCTCTAAGTTCTTGCGCCACCACGTCGCGTAGTCCTCCGTCCTGCGCGCCTTCTTGGCGCGGGGAGGTGTCGTTGGTCTGCGGCTGCGATCGCCGCTCTGCCGCTGCGCGGCGGCACCGCGCGGCCCAGCGGGCGCGTCGCCCTGCGCGCCGGAGGCGCTGGGTCCAGCAGCATCGCCAGGAGCAGGGCGCGGCGGCGGCGGGCGCCGCGGCTGGCGCGGCTCCATGCCGCCATGAGAATGTGAAGAGTGTGTATCAGGATCGATCGGATCGGCTCTAATCTCTGAACTGACCCCCCTTTGATCTGTAGAACCCACGGCAGGTTCGATGGAGGCAAGCACGGCACGCTTTCGCTGCGTGACTTTCTCGCGAGTGCCATCCCCGCGGGGAAGGGCAATCGTGATAAGTCCGCGCTCTTGCCTCGTGCCTCTATCCAGTCTGCCTGTGTTCAACCGCCATTTCTTCCGACCAGCTTGGCCAGTCCTGACGCTGTGATCGCGAATATCACAGGCGTCACGCATGTCCTCGATAGTGTAAGCCTTCTCGCCTTGATTGACACGAGCGGCTGTCATTTGGTGGTGGAACTTTACATCGCCCAGGAAACGCTGAACGAGATTGGCGAAGGGGTGGTATAGAGGTCTGTCGTCCTCAGTCTCGCCCATCAACCTGCAATAGTATGCAGGAGGGGAGCCTGCTTCGACCCACCTCTTATACCTGTCGTCAGCTTTCTTCGCCAATCTCCTCAAGGAATCCTTTTCCTTACCAGATACGGAGCGCTGACCCATCATCTGGACCTGCGCTCCGTCTGTCATATGCCTGGTGATGTCGTCCTGGGAGAGGGTCGTCTTGATCCAGTGGGTCAACTTCTGGAGGTATGCCAGGTCGCTCTCCGCGGCGCCACCTTTGCCGGTAGCACCTGCAGCGCAGTATACTGCCAACAGATATCACAAATTGCACCGTCACCTGTGACGATTCCGAGAGATAAGAAACGATCGCAATTCCGACATCGCGCGATATCATGCTGAATCTCCTCTGGGGCCCCGGAGATCGCAAGGTGCTCGCGGGATCCCCAGCGGGTGTCGAGGCCGCTGGCGAGAACGCGGCCGATCTAATCCATGGAAAGAGCGTGTTCTACCGCTGCTGGCGGAAAACCGGGGGGGGTCTCTACCGGTTCGAACCCCCCCCCCCCCCTCCCTCCCCGGAAAACCGGGGGGGGGTCACTGCCGGTTCGACCCCCCCCCCCCCCCCCAGCCATCATGAAAAGGGGGAGGGGGGGGGGGGGGGTCACTACCGGTTCGACCCCCCCCCCCCCTCGAACACCGAGTGGGGGGAGCGCGGACAGCGGTGGGGACGGAGTTGGCGGGGACAACGGCGAGGGGACAGCGGGACAGTGGCGGGGACAGTGGGGGGACAGTGGGACAGCGGTGGGGACGGTAGTGGTGGGGACAGTGGTGGGGACAATGGTGGGAACAGGGGGGACAGTGGACAGTGGTGGGAACGGTGGTGGTGGGGGCAGTGGTGTGGGGACAGTGGGAATGAAGTGGAAACACTGGGACAGTGGAGGGTACAATGGTGGTGGGGACACTGGTAAAGGCGGTGGCGAGGACGGCGGTGGGACAATGGGACAGAGAGAGGTACAGCGGGGACAGTGGTGGGGACAGTGGGGACAGTGGTGGAAACAATGGGACAGCTCAGTGGGACAGCGGAGGAGTCAGTGGGACAGCGGGGACAGTGGGGATAGGCAGTAGTTGGGCCCGCGGAGACAGTGGGGAGAGTGGAACCGTGGTGGGAACAGTTGTGGAAACAGTGGGGACAGTGCGACAGTGGTGGGGGCACTGGCGGGGACAATAGGGACGGCGGTGGAACCAGCGGGGACAGTGGTGGTGAGGACAGTGGTGCTGGGAACAACAGTGGGGGGTGTGATGCGAGCAGTGGTAGGGACTGGGAGTCGTTTGCTGGCGGCGCGTGGGGGGGTGGGGGGGGGGGGGGTCGAACCGGTAGTGGCCCCCCTCCGGTTTTCGAGGGAGGGGGGGGGTTATCCAACCTAGTGACCCCCCCCGGTTTTTCCGGATCCGGAGGGGGGGGGGGGAAGGGTTCGAACCGGTAGCGAACCCCCCCCCCCCCTCCCGGTTTTCGAAGGGGGAGGGGGGGGGGAGGGGTTAGGGGAGGGAAATTCTGGCAGGAGGGAAGGGGGGGGGGGTTCCAGCAGGGGGGGGGGAGGGGGGGGATTTTCGGAGGGGGGGGGGGGCGGGCTCCGGAGGAGGAAAAGGTTTGCAATTTTCCACCGTAAGGCGGCGGTGGATCACGCTCTCTCAATCCATGGCATCTCGATTGATCTCAGCGGTCGGACGGGAGGCGATCGATCGGCTCATCCCCTCTATCTCGATCCTAGACAACCTATCCCCCAGTAGCCCTGCGTACCCGGCGGTGTCGTTGTCCGCAGAATCAGTAACACCATGGTGTATGTTGTCTGTGCGGATGCGGTTAGCCTCTGCCTGCAAGATGGCCTCATTGTCGCCCATCTTGCGGTCGATTTTTTTCTCGGCTATGATCTGTGCCATGGTTTCTTGGTCTGGAGCTGCGGAAGCAACGCTGCCTGGGTCCCGGGGAATATCCTGCTCAGCGCCTGGATCTTCCTGATGAGGCTCGGCAGGTGTCTCCACCGGCTCCCGCCATACGGGGAAGCATGGATTGCCATGCGTCTGGATACACTTTGCAAAGAGATCGCGCAACGTCTTGAGGGCGGGATGGTTCTGATAAATAGCATCAGTTGTAAAATCACGTAGCTCCTTGATGCTGTCCAACAATATGATTTGGTACACTTTGGAAATCCATTGAAATATGCCCGTGGTCGATTCCTCAATGACCTCTGGGTCCAGGTAGTGCACTATCTGCTTGAAGAAACTATCTGCAATGCAAATCGGTGAGTCGCGTGCCCATTTGTGGGTACGATTGTAATCCATGTGGTATATGTCTGTTTTTGGTCCAAGTTGTATGTCAAATCGTAAGTATGACTCTATCTGGTCCACCATAATCTTGTCCCTGCCAGTGTGTATCTCGATAATTTGTCTCACTTTTATCATAGGTGAATCCACCAACAACTCCGACGTCCAGCGATATATGCGGTGGCCGTAAGATTGCAAGATCCATATGGTGCCATCCTCTGGGTCGTAGTCGGGGTGGTTGAGGAAGTTCTCTGGCGGGTCGATAATATTATCAAGGATGCTCGAGCCGATGTCTTCATCAGCGTGAATATCAGCCGATAAATCTACCCTCATGGTATCATTGGCTGCTTTCTCTTCATCTGTGAGTGGCATGGTAGATATATCCACAATGACAGCTACCAGAGGCTCTTTGGAATGGCCTGCCTCTCGTCGGGGTCCATCGTCTTCTGCAGTGGGATCCTCGGCAGGTGTTGCCACCAGCTCGTCGGGATCGGGTGTCCGAGGAGCGGGGCGTCTGGTCTGCGCACGTGGGATACGTGGCTTGTAAATGCTCGGCATTCCAAGATATGGTAGATTACCCGAGTCTTTATACTTATGGATCTGGTCGCTGCATGAAGAGGGACCTTCAAGTGCGATATTCATGCGCCTTGGGTCGATGTCGGCACGTACTGGCAAAGCGAAGACAACGCCCTTGAGAGGCATGTTTTTGTAGCAAAACCATATGTTTACCCATCGTACACCGTAGTTGAGAATAGGTATTTGTACCGCAAAGAATGCGTCGAAGACTCCGAAATGAATGATTGGTCCATAAATGCGGCCCTTGTTCATGAGCGCCTTGGTGTTGTGGTTGCCCTTGGGGAAGTGATTGCCATAGTGGTAGCAGTTGCTAGAGCCCCAGTTTTTGACGATAATGAAGTCCCCCATGCGAACATCATTGAATATTGGCCGGCGAGTCCGATCTCCCTGTGTGATCTTTGATGTAATAGGTCGCAGGGCCTGTCGGCAATATGATATGGCTATCGACCATTCTTTATCCTGAGTGTTGCGCCCACAACTGTTAACCATAGCACGGACCATCGTCTCATCCAAAGCGTCGGCGTCAGATGTGTGGCCAGCGGGGGTCGCCCCCAGCTGACGGGCGATTGGCCGCTGGGCCGATGATGCTGAGGCGGACTGCGTCTTTGACTGCTGAGCCGTGTCGTGCGCCATGCCAGTTGGTGCAATCCCAGGAGGGTCGTCGATCATGTCTGTCCCAGGGGGAACAGCGCAAATCTCGTATTTGCTCAATGGTTGTCTCGCAGCCCATGAGTCCATGGCGGGTAAACCCAGGTAGTCCCACCAGCCCTTTGGGCGTGAGTGGTTTAGCGAGCTCTCTCTGTTCTCAACCCCCCTTCTTCCCCTTCGGGGAGGGGTTTACCCCTCCCCCTACCCCCTCCCCCTGGGCCTGGAGAGGGCGGTCCGCGGGTCGTTGGAGGGGTCTTTTTCGACTCCTGGGAGGGCTAAATTCGACGCCCCTCACGAGGAGTCTGGCCCCGACGGGGGGGAGAAAAGTGCTCGCCCCATCTGTGATCGATCGCCCGACAGATGGCCCCAAGATTCCTCCCAGACCCCTCCCAAAGAGCCCCAAGAGGCCCCAAGAGGCTTCCAAGAGGCCCCCAAGATGCCCCCGAGAGTCCCCCAAGCGGCCCCAAGAGGCTCCCCCGAGGCACCCAAGACGCTCCTGGAAGCCCCTGGAGCCGCCAAGAGGCCCCCAAGACGCCCCAAACGGCCCCCAAGAGGCTCCCAAGAGGCCCGAAGAGGCTCCCCCAAGGCACCCAAGACGCTCGTAGAAGCCCCTGGGGCCGCCAAGAGGCCCCAAAGACGCCCCAAAAGGCCTCCAACAGGCTCCCAAAAGACATCTACTACTACTACTACTACTACTACTACTACTACTACTACTACTACTACTACTACTACTACTACTACTACTACTACTACTACTACTACTACTACTACTACTACTACTACTACTACTACTACTACTACTACTACTACTACTACTACTACTACTACTACTACTACTACTACTCACTACTACTACTACTACTACTACTACTACTTTCACTAATATTACTACTACTACTACTACTACTACTACTACTACTACCACCTACTACTACTACGACCACTACTACTACTACGACTACACTACTACTACTACTACTACTACTACTACTACTACTACTACTACTACTACTACTACTACTACTACTACTACTACTACTACTACTACCACTACTACTACTACTACTACTACTAACTATACTACTACTACTACTACTACTACTACTACTACTACTACTACTACTACTACTACTACTACTACTACTACTACTACTACTACTACTACTACTACTACTACTACTACTACTACTACTACTACTACTACTACTACTACTACTACTACTACTACTACTACTACTACTACTACTCTACTACGAGGGGACCGAACGACTCGCACCAGGACGAGGTGCCCGAACGCCTCACACCACGAGGAGCCCGAACGACTCACACCAGGACGAGGGGCCCGAACGACTCACACCACGAAGAGCCCGAACGACTCACACCAGGAGGAGGGGCCCGAACGACCCACACCAGGACGAGGCGCCCGAACGACTCACACCACGAGGAGCCCGAACGACTCACACCAGGACGAGGGCCCCGAACGACTCACACCACGAGGAGCCCGAACGACTCACACCAGGAGGAGAGGCCCGAACGACTCACACCAGGACGAGGGGCCCGAACAACCACACCACGAGAAGCCCGAACGACTCACACCAGGACGAAGAGCCCGAACGACTCAAACCACGAAGAGCCCGAACGACTCACACCAGTAAGAAGGGCCCGAACGACTCACACCAGGACGAGAGGCCCGAACGACTCAAACCACGAGGAGCCCGAACGGCTCGCACCAGGACCAGGGGCCCGAACGACTCACACCACGAGGAGCCCGAACGACTCACACCAGGAAGAGGGGCCCGAAGGACTCACACACGGACGATGGGGCCGAACGACTCACCCCACGAGGGGCCCCAACGACTCCCACCAGTCGTCGCCGTCGTCGTCGTCGTCGCGGTTGTGGTCGTCGTCGTCGTCGCGGTCGATATCGTCGTCGTCGGGTGCGTCGTCGTTGTTAGGATCATCGCTGTGGTCGCCGTCTCCGCTAAATCCCTCTTGCCTCCCACCGCTGTCTCTCCCTCCTCCTCCGCCTCGTCCTTCTCCCGCTCCCACCACAAGGAGGATGTACAAGGAGGCGGGAGGAAGGAGGAACAGGGGAGATATGCGGGGGCAGGCGGAAACACGCCTGAAAAAACACGACTGTCGGCATGTTTCGCAAGACTTGCTGTTTTGAGATGGGCTGGTGGGGATACGCGAAGCGTGAAGAATTCCCTCTGGCCATATCTGCCGGCCATGCTCATTGCGTGGTTGGAGACGGCGGATGGCGATGACTGCGGCGGCTGGAACCACATCCTCTGTCATGGTAGCACCTTGTGCGCCCAGCCAAGATCTGCACCCAGCCTTTGTGGCAATCTCCATGTTGATCACCAACTCTACCTCATTCTTGTAGTGCTTGAACTTGTATGGTTGTACCGAGGTGTGAGGATTATTTTGAGCGTTGTCTATGTAGGTGCTGGAACTGAAGAATGCCTCCGTGCGTGGTGACCCTCGAAAGTATTTGTCTCTCTGAGAAGATGGATCGATATAGCCTGGAATAATCCCTGACTTGAGGATGCTTCGCCAGACACGAAATGTTGCGCCATGGTGGAGGTACTTCACGTCTGTCCATTGCAAGCTCTCCCAGCCCATATTCCATGTTTTGGAGAGTGGGTTGACGCAACTGTGACCTCCAACGCATCTGATGACGATGACGCTGTTCCAATCGAAGCAGCTGCGGTCGCCCCCGCCGGGGACTGGTTTAGCAAATACCTCGATCCGATTCTTCTGCGGGTCAATGTGCTTCTGGAACGCACGAATGACAAAGATCGGGTAATAATCAGTCCAATCCATGTACCCGTCTGGTTCACCATCCTTTTTGAAGCGCGCCATGGCCGCCTCGGTGGACGGTCCGTTGTGGACTGCGCGGCCTTGAAATTTCCACTGGGCCATATCCTGAGACGATTTCCAATTGCTTGGAATATTCCACTTGTGTTGTGTTGAGCTCGGCCATATGTTGATACGTCGATCATTGAATTGATTGATATGGAACTTGTTGTAGTGAATCTCATGACGTAGCATCGTCGCGATGTCTTTGCTCGTCCAAGCAGGGTCGCCAAGCCACTCATCGAGCAGCCCAGGTCCATAGCGTGCCTCGTCGCACGGCGGGGGCGATATCCATTTCCACTCTGGGAAGCAACCGGATTGAACGATGCCGGGCGCGTGGGCGATCACAATCGTCGTACGACAATTGACTCGTCCACCCATCGTCCTGCAAGCAAGCTACGCCATTGGTCGCGGGCGCGCCCCGCAACGGAGGGGGAACGTATGGGTGATCATCCACGAGGCCTGCTTGAAGCTTGTATTCACGAAGAGCGCATGCATTGTCGAATGTCGCGATCTGGCTGATGTCCTCGTGCAAGGAACGCTCGCAACTGTCTTGCCATGACAGTATGTGCACCGTATCCGATTGCTGATCGGGAGAAGGTTCGTCGTCGGCAGGAATTGCCTCCAGCTCCGCCGCCTCCACGTCAGCGTCGTCATCAGGGATCGGGACTGACGCGGCTGTCGGCAGCAGGTCTGGTGGCGATGGATCAGCTGGCGCGCTAATCGGAAGCGGGCCAGTCGGTAATGGCTCTGGTAAACGGATCGGCTGCGGGCCAGGCTGCAATGGTTCAGGCAGTGGGCCTGGTTGCACTGGCTGCCCGTCCTCGGTCTGCTGGTCTGTCCCAGCTGCCGCGCGCCAGAAGGTAGTTGGAACGTCGGCCTCGAGTCCCAATTCAAGCCGATCCAAGGCGTTCTGTGTAAAGAACCCTTTGCATGCTATAATATTGTCTTGGTTGTCAATACGAGGACCAATACGATGAGAGTTCAATGCGTTGCCCTCTGCGATGATGCGTGATTTGGTCGAATCGTCATCGCCGTCCAAGTCAGTAATCTGCTGTAGGAGCTGCTCGTACACGACCCAGGTAACAGCGCGCGCATCCTGAATACATTTTACAATTTTGGGATGAAAGGGCTCTCTCTTCCCAGGTGAATCCCAGGATGCCCACGCCCCGGGGTAGTCGTTGATCAGAAGTAGAAGGTAGTTGAACAACTCGTCGTATGCATGGCCAAATGGGTCATCGCGAGGGTCAAGTGCTGGTGGCTCTTTTGCGAGTCCAGGGATGGGGACGCATGGATCGCTCGTTGCCAATGACACTGATTTTGGCAAAGTACCGCTGGCACAAGATGCCATCCAAGCACAATGAGCCATCTCCCCAGCAGTCTGAGTCATCAGCGTCGTGAGGCTGAGATCTCTCTTCAACTCATTGGTTACCTTCTCTCGAAATTGAAGAGCCTCCATAATTTCTTTGGCCTGGGTGTAGGCCTGCGCGTCCGTGACTGGAGTCAGGATAGGAGGTCTGAATGGACAAGGCTGAGATGGTGATGACTGGATCAATGCGCAGAAATGCGATAGCATACTGCATCACAGAATTGAATCGTAAACATTGCCAGCTTGTGATTATTCTGCGTCGAATGCCAAGCCTGAGGCGTAATCCTGTCGTAAGCATCTATCCAGTGATCTGATGGAAGGACTGTAATACCACGTGATTGAATTGTCTTGATCAGATCACCCGTGTGGTAGTCGAAGTTCGGGTGTACACCCCATTGCGTCGCTTTGCCTGGCCCCATGACCGTGGGGCAACGAAAGTACTGCGTCACGTCAATAAAACGTGAAAGATCCACTTGTACGTGTACTGGCATAAGCGTCGGGGCGCCACCCTCGCACTCCATCTTCATGAGCTCGCGCACGGGAGTATGAGCGCGATCTTCATGGCGACGTGTGTCCAATATGGTCTGACCGTGGTTGGCACATGCAATGTCGTTTGCACTCCAGACCACCATGGCGTTGAGGCATCTGCAGTAGTGCCTTTGTTTCACAAATGCAGGGAAGACATTTGCCCAATAATCCCATATGACCTCATTCAATCTACGCCACTCTTTGATAGAAGCATTGTCGTTCATCAGCGTCAAGCCCCTGGCCTTGCGGATCATGAGGATCACGTTGCGCTGCTCGAGTGTAGATCCGGACTGGTTTGCAAGGATAGCTGTGATACGGTTCTCCTGTGTCTGCGTGCGCTGATCACGGAGCTGCGCCATATCACAGCGGGTGTCGCCACCAACCCCCGGCAATAGAATGCAGTCCTGGCCAATCGCCGCGTCGTTCTGGTTGAACCATTCTTTGTAATTGCCAAAACAGAATGCCCACATCATAATGTCGTCGCGGATGACGGTCGACAAGTGCTCGAGGGTGGCACCACCGATGCATGCTGCACGATTGAGGCACGGCATAAATAAAGGTACGAGACCAACGTTTGATGCTTTAGCAAGAGCGTCTCGCTTTTGTGGGCTGCTGAGCTCGTCGATGCCGTGGCTGGGATACGTTTTGTGTTTGGCGGTCTTGGCTCCCTTCTTGGGGTGCATGATCCACGTTGAGTCCGCGCACAGATTTGTCCATTTGTACGCGTGCCCTGACGGGCCAAATCCATGATGTAGAAGAAGTTCCAGGTCCTCCTGTATGAGTGAATGCCACCCGCTGTCTGAAAGAAGGGTAGAAAACCAATCGACCACCACAAAACGCGCTGTATTTTGCCTGTGCAAGCAAGCTCTAGCGGATCAACAGCAGTACCAGGAGTAAGACCAGGGTCCCCCTTGGTAGGCGTTTCGCTGGGCAGCGCAGAGCCCTTCTCGCATGGTTGCCAATGATTGCCGTCGTACTCTGAGAGGATGTTCCAGCCGTCTGGGTGATCGGATGGTGTTGCCACCGTCTTGGGGCTTGATCCGATGCCTCCAAATCCTCCGCGTGCAGTCAACCACGCACTGAGCTTGCGGCGGAATTTGCCTGTCTGCGTGAGATCGGGGAACGCCCTCACTTCGGTGACAAGGTTATCCTCGACAACGTGGCCGAAGTGTCCCGCAGTATCTGATGTCCTGGCCATGCCAGGTGGACGTGCGGGTAGTTCGATCGTAGCGCGATCAAGTTTAGGAGCGTAGCTGGGAGTTGTCAATCCATTAGTGTATACATCGTGAGGCGCACAAAGCCCATCTTTGTAGAAGTAGTTTGTGTCCTGAACGCTGTCCTCGGCGTATTGCCCAAGAAATGCACTGCAAACTTTTGACAACTCGTTGTGCATCAGCATCATCCACTCTGCCTTTAATACTACCGTCGTGAGCTCCATTGGTGGGCACTTGCGGTGTGAGTTTGGAATCACAGCATGCAAGTGATCACGTAAGCCACGAACGTTTTCTTGCACAGAAGAATTGCGTTTGAAGAGGCTGGAGATCCTGCACATGGCTCTCGTGAATGACATCCATGGCGTAGCCGTGGTCGTACTGTACTCGTAGTTGGCGTTGCCGCCGACTCCTCCATCAACGTTGCCGATCCAACTCGTCACGTCGGCGGACGCGGAACGGGTAACTTCGACAATAGTGGATTCGTCGGGTACACGTAGATCATACTCTGCACTACGATCAACGCGCTGACGATGCACGTAGGCAAAGCCATCCTCGGGATCGCGAGGGCGGCCAGGTGGTACGTGAAACCCACGCGGTCGTCGTCCTTGGCGTTCGGGCCGTAGCCGGCGTTGTAGGCGATGGCCCAGCCGTCGAGGTGGAGCGGCGGTACCTGATCCACCCCAGGGATGGGGGGATTGGGATTCGAACCGATCTCAGTTGATTGCGTCTCGCACACAGCGAGCAGGATGCTGGTACGTAAGCTTTGTCGCTCGAGTGGTAAAACAGCTGCGGCACGAACGTACAATAAGTGTCCTAGACCTCTCTGTATCATGCGGCGGTGAGGGAGGATGGCGGGGTTGTCTACCGTGCGGTGAACGTGCCCTCGATCGAGGTGCGCGCAAATCGGTAGCTGCAGGAGGGAAACCGATATGGTACATGCATGCACATATGCCCTCGTGATTGGCTTGTCCGACACACATCATTCCGCACTCTGATCCTACCTCGCCCCATTTTTCTTTCTATGTAAGTAATATGTTGCATGCTTCCGGACATCCATCCAGTTTTGGAGGTTCTGCAACATGAGGTAAACCATCGGGCCTCCGAGGCCCTCGCAGTGGTCTCCATGGGTTCTTTGGAGCGCACTGTAACGGGGCAACAGGAAAGATGAGTGAGTGCTCCAATAGATCCCTCCAGAGGTCTGCTTTCTTTGGCTCAAAATGTTTAGTCATACTATCTGCAATCTGCTCTTTTGTACCTACATACTTGAGCTCAATATGTTCGAGTTGGCATGTCTCGCATATCCAGTCCAAGTTTATACGATGAGTACGGTGAAGATGACGAAGTGCTGGTGCACGTCCCTTTTGGACAATCTTGATCACGGCCTGGTTATCCTAGAGGACGAAGAGATGCATATTGGGAGAGCTGCTCTCCTGAGCAGGCTCTGGATCCACGCGTAACACGGTGCCCTCATGGGATATCGTGCGCCTCTTTGGGGGCGTGGGTGGCTCCGTCTTCAGCGGTAGCTGCCTACGGCTAGGAGGAGATCCCCGCGTGGGGGGCGCCCTGCGAGGCGATGGCTTGCGCCTCTTCTTTTTGGCGGCCAACGTCGGACATATCGCCGTGGCGGCGCGTCCCAGGCAGCCCAGGCAAGTATTCTTCTCTGTGCAGGTGTTGGCAACCTCCACCACGGCCTCCCAGAATGAGAGTAGTGGTAGCCCTTCCAGTCGTAGTGCTGAGTCAAGAGCAACGATCTTGGACTCTGTGGATGAGTGCGATACGGCCGTTTGTTTCTTGCACACGGCATTGACCGGGAAGAACGTGTTGGGTCCAACAAGCGCGGCGAAGACGTCGGCATTGGACTTGGAGGAGGTAATGCAATCGGCGAACGAGGCGTTAGTGAAGAGCATGATGGATAGCTTGTCTGAGGAATCGCCTATCCATCCATGTAAACAATGGGTACGCGTCGTTTTGATGTAGCATGTCAGCCGATGTAGACGTTGATCACACGTGGTTTGTCCATGTGGTAATCTCTCTGGCTACATACATACTGGATGTAGAAGATCGAAACGACAGCAGCGTGCCAGGTAGAGAATCTTCATCAATACACTCGCCGCGTCCTGGCCGAGGATACCCTCGTCGGAGTAGTCGGACTCGGTAAGGGAAGTGTCCTCGATGCCAGGAGTCTCGGCGTCAGGTAGGCCATCGTATGTGACTGTTGTTGATCCTGTCGTAGTGGAATGTTTGCCGACCGATCTAGCTGGGCTGGATGATCGCGGCCGCGCGTTGAGCACGCCAGTGGGTCTCGCGACCGACCCGGAGGAGCTAGGCGATTTGGATCGCGAAGCCCTCGGTGAGCCGGGGCGTTTACGACGTGACCCTGCCCCCTGGGCATGCTTGGAGGCGCATTCCAGGTACCGCTGAATACACTGATCAGTAAAACCAAGCATGTCATGTCGCATTCCACGAACTTGTTTGGCTGTATGGTATTATTTAACACTCTGTGCAGGCAACATAGGTCGAATGGTAGACATTCTTTTGTCAAAGATGTTCTGTGGTACGTCGTATGCCTGTTGTCCACAGCCAAGGTATTGAGAGCATGGAGTAGGCGGATCCAAATCCATGCCGCTTTTGCGGATATAATCCCAGCCGGCTTGTAGATTGATGGCTGGACATGCTAATTTGAAGTCGTCCACATATACTGAAAGTATCAATCCCAGTTTGTTGTGTCTCCACACGCACTCCCAACCTGGAATAGGTTCAAATCCAACACTTGCCAAGCATGTGCGACACTTTCGTTCCCAAAAGACACCTGCGAGAGGATGTCCGTATAGTGCCAATCGTAATCGGCACACGGGATTCTTGTATTTAGACCAAGATGCAGGTTGGCGCCACTTGGGCATGGTAATCCAAGTATCGACTGGGTCGATTTGTCCGTCTCCGCATAGCAATGCCTGCGTGCATGCTCCAGGTGCATCGCTTCGTTCACCCGCATATTGTGGCAATAATGCGGTAGCATCACAAAGTTTGGAAGCCTCGATATGCGACGCGCTGGATGCGGCGTCGGCGAATATGGCGGCCAATCCGGTTTCATCTTTGCCGGTATTGCCCTGAGACACCACTCGGCCCTTGAACTTACGGAGATCAGGAGGGAGTTCCTCATGTTTGACTGAGGATAGCTCCAAATTCTTGAAGAAGTGAACTTTCGTCCCAGTACGAATCGCCTGTGATTAAATATCAGTGCGCTTCTGCAACAGTCTCCAACATCCACGCTTGCTTCTTCTCAAGTCGCTCGCATTCTTTTCGTGGGGCCTCCTGCGCGCGCGGTTATGCGGCAACTTCTTTCTCATTCAAATTTCTGGTAACAAGGGCTGGGCGAGCCCACGGTGAATCAGGAATATTGTCTCTGTGTGCCGGTGTGTATGTCGGCTCACGTGGCAGTGGGCACTGCTACCGACGGGGTGAACTTGCGTGCGAGCGGGTTTGCGGCCCCGAAGTCGCTCCCTTCACTGTCGACAAGTACCAGAGCACGTGCGGCTCCAGCAGGCTGCGGTGAGGGTTGGCGGTAGTATAGTACTGTAGAAATGTCACGTGGTCCACCAGGTAATTTGGCATACATGAAGTCTTTGTTGGTCACGCCCTTGACGTCCTCGTCACGGATGACAGCGCCGCTGTCGGTATCGTACGTAATCCGTCGTTCCACGGTATTCCATGTGGGTCCGCCAGCTGTAGTGGTACGGAACTGTTTAGCTTGTTTGTCCTGTCGGGTCCACACTCGAAGTGCAGCTCTGTCACGAATCTCACGAGCTTGTTTGATATTTTCGGCGTAGTCGATCTCTTTCTTTTGCTGTCCACGAGATAAGGTCTTCCAACGCTCGGGAAGAATGTGGTCTGGACGCGTGGTGGTCTGTACGCGTGTCTCGCGGCCGCGGACCACCATTTTGCCGTCTGGCAACATTTTACGGAGCTCATAGAATCGAACCAGGCCGGTCCAAAGATCACTCAATTCCCGGTGGTCGGTGGCGCTAACACCATCCCAAACATCGCGAAAGACACTTTCTCCGTCGAAGGTAGAGGTCGTCTCGAAGTCTCGCGTCACGTCGAGCCGATCAACAGGTACAGGTATGTTCATAACGTCGTCCGTTGGTATGAACAATTTTCTGCGTGGGGTACGTATGTGTCTGATGACGCAATATCCACGCTGTTCCCAGTAGTCGGGCTCCGGTGCCGGTGCAGCAACCTCAGAGGCCGATGGGTGGGTATCAACGATGTTGACGTCCATCGTCATCATAGACGGATCATCCCACTCTTTAGGGTAGGCAAGTGGAGGGTCGGGCATAGGTTTGTCGCCAAGGGGCGAGAAGTAGATGCCTTGACCTCGTCGTGTGCCTCAGGGTGGTGATGTCGCAAGGTACCTTCTCTCACTGGGTAGGTGACCTTGCCGTCGGGGATGATGATATCTTTGACTCTGTGTACGTGACACAAATCACCGTCTGGGTTCTTGGCGCATGTAGCCGTGTCCAAGACAAAATAATCACCAGACCATCGTCTACCGGAGTGTAAATGGTAACCCATGAATAATCCTTCCCGAGCATTCTCTTTGAACTTAGCAGTCTCGTTATTGATATCGGGATTGAGGCATTTCCAAAAAATCCGAGCACCGAAGGGAATGCAGTGCCAGGGAAAACTTTCGCCAAAACGTATCTCGTGAGCTGTCTTGTCGGCATGTTCTTCGCTGAGGGCAGCAACGCCCGTGGATGGGTGCACAAAATTATGTCCACAGCAAAAGGCTTGCATAGCCTCTTTCCACCATTCGTGTCCCAGACCAGACATGTGCAACACAGCTCGCGCACCGAGGATGACGATCTTGACAATGCGCTCGATCAATCCATTCGTTTGTGGACGATGAGGAGTACTAGCGTCATGTCTCCATCCCAGTTGGCGGCATGCCTTCTGAAGTTCTCCAGAATTGTCTGTGCGCATGTGTTTCACCTCATCGTTCGCGGCGATGAACTGCTGGAAGGATGCCTTTTGTAGTAGCTGCGTATTTATGTAATGCTGGGTATGCCATGAAGATGCCGGTGTATCTGTCCAGGACGACAAGTGCATACTTGTCGCCGTGCTTGTCGGCGGCATCGTCCATGGCCAAAACGACATGGTCGGCAGTTAGAGCTTCCCCGAACTTCTTCGGAGCGAAAGCCTCGTAGGCTGTGTCCTCGTCGGTGGGGCCTGCCGGTGGATGTGGTTTGCGCTGTCGCCGGCACGGAGCGTTCTGCGCCATCGTGCGAGAACAAATCTCACAGTCTGGGTGTTTCGGACTGTGGGTCATGTAGTGCATAGGGTCAATCGGTTTCTTCTGTCTGTTCGGAAGAACACGATCACTATCATGGTGCACTGTGATGAGCGTCTCCATCGGCAGATCCTCGAAGAAGGTCGACGTGATGTCGGCATCTGCTCGAGCTGTATCTGCAAGCCCCCCGCACGCGGGAGGAGAACACTGCATCTGATACATAAGCGAGTCGGTGGGTGTGTCCACGTTGGACTCGGCGTTATTTGTGTCGGGAGGTTATTCGACCGTGGCGGTCCGTGCTCCTCCTCCCTCGCCGACATGTGGTCTCTTGGGACAGGTCTCTATGTGGGGCCGCAGCTCACCTGTAGGTGGTGACTGCTCTGTAGTTTTGCAACACCAACATATGTCGTTGCAGCGGGCGGATGAACGCTTGCGCTGACGACGTCTGGGTGCTGACGAAGTGCACAATCGTGGTGGTGGTATCATCACCAAGTCGTCGAGTCGTAATTCTGGAACTCTGTTGTTGACTGGAATATTATACCATTGGCCCCCCGGATCCTGAAGCAAGTAGCCCAGCTCTGGATCCCAAAGCTGCCGAAAGCCATCAACCTCAATCAATTGTCCAACTGATAATAATGATGGGCCATCTGGCAAGGCGAGGGCTGATCTCTGCAAGCCAACCTCAGGTAGCCGTATGTCGTAGTGCTCGTTGACAGTACGATCGCCGTTGGCAGTTTCCAGAATATGCTCCTCGCGAGTAGATATGCGATCCGATTCGGTCTGCGTCAGCTCGTTTTTATCCTGAATATGGTGCGCAGATCCACTGTCGAGAACCCAGGAGCGTGTCAACGCAGCGGTCGAGCGTGGAGGGTCGACCTGTGAAGTCGTTGTCATCGTCTGGTGTGTCTCTGAGGACTTTATGGCAGAGTCGTCGGAATCTGGAATCGCAGTTGGTGTGACCACCGACCCCTTGTTGTGTCGGTAGTCATGTAGATCTTTGTACCATAACTGCGCCCCCCGTTGACAACGTTGTGGGGCGTCTGCACTCTGTTTCCACCGCCGTTGTGGCAGCGGGTCTGGTACTTTGACAATGTCGCCCTCGTTCGGCATCTCCTTCCACTTATCCAGAGTGGCATTACCGGAAACGGTGTACGGGTAGTATTCCACGTTATGTGCGTCAAAACGTTTCCGACGCCGTGGTTTGGTAGATGTTGTAGTGGCCTTATTGGACGCCAAGAGAGTCTTGTCACGTATGACGAAACTGCGGTCGGAGTGGCGGGAGCGGCGATAGTTGGCAGGAGAGCGTGCCCTGAACTGGGGAGAACCACGGGACGAACCGCGGCTCGTGGAACGTCGGCCACGTCCTCTGTCACTGCCGTATGATCTATCGCGGCCACGTGGGCTGCCACGCCCTCCGCCACGGCTGTCTCGTCCTCCGCCACGGCTGTCTCGTCCTCGAGAGGAAGATCGCGAAGATCTGTCGTAACGACTTCTCGACTGGCTGCGAGAGTCTGGAGACCTCCTGGAGGATGATCGGGATCGGTCGCATTGGCGTCGGTTGTCACGTCTATAGTGCGAGTCTTTTGCGTAGCGGAACCCACCGCGTTGCGGAGAGCGCTGGCTCCCCGATCCGCGGGGCGGTGGTCGGCCACGACTGTCCTGACTGGAGGTTCGCGGGCGACTCGGGCTTCGCTCGGGTGTCTTCGCACCAGGTGCCAAGTGAGCGTATTTGCATGTTTCGCCCTTGGTGCACTTGTTCTGTGCGAAGTCTTTGCGCTGCGCCATGTGTGGGAAGTTGCACTTGTCGCCTCTGGTGCATGTGTTGCGCCTGGCGAACTCGAAGCAAAATGGCTTCGATGCTGGCTTCTTGGGATTCACCGGGGCTGAAACGCTGCGGCGGCAGTTGCCACCAGCGGTCGATGCTCTGGGAGATCTGGTGCTCTTCCAATCCCTGGAGAAGGTATGCACAGCCTTGCATCGCTCACCATTGCGACAGTTGCCTTTCTTCCAGGCGGCGCATACATGCACTTGAGAACGAGTCTCGCGTCCGTGCCGTAACTTATTCTGATTGTTCTCAAGTTGTTTAAGTTCCAGTACGTCCAGGACGCGCTGTCGGAGCCAATCATAGGTACGATTCGGGTCGCTGGTTTTCATGCGCTGGTATTCATACATATCTTGTTTCATCCAGGCATGTCTGCGATTCTGCGTGCGAAACAGATTCCAAGATCTTTGGGCGGGTGCCTCTCGGCACTCCAATAGTAAAGCGTCCCAGCCAGTAATGAAACGTTGCAAATCATCATCTCTCATCCTCAGTTCTTTGAGGCGCTCGAAGTCGTGCAGGTCGTCATCAACCTCTGTCACTTTGTAGGACTGTAGGATGTGCCAGTAGATCTGGCGTCCTTTGAGCATGCGTCCTGCTTTGTGCTCTCTGGTTTCGATGAGCCTGATTTGGTAGCGCAAGTCTGAGGATAAGATGTCGCTGAGAGCAGCAGCGAGTCTGCAATCGATGCTCTCGAAGTCTCCACTGTCTTGTAAGTCCTCGAAGGTACACTCGGGCTGTTCAGCCACGCATAGGAAGGCATCTGCTTTGAAAGGTCGCCCTGAGGCGGCTCCAAAGTTCTTCCGTACCTTTTGCTGCCACTCAAGCAGCTGCGTGATCTTAGGCAAGACAGGGGCTCGGACGGTGTCTGACTCCTTGATAGGAGTAGTAGTATTGACCGAAACCGCAGACAATGGTTGTGAGGGTATCAGTACACCGTCGGCAGTTGGTTCTGTGCGCACAGGAGACACGTGGCGTGTCTGCGCTGAAGCTGCCGCAGAGGCTGCTCCTGGTGACGTGCGTCGTTGTTGTCCTGCAGAAGCTTGTGGTGCTTCGGCGGACGCTGCCGTCGGCCTGTGCAGGTCGGTTGCAGGTTGAAGGTGAAGTATGGTGTCGTTGGCGTGGTCAATCAGCTGATTTGTCCAGCTCGTCATGTCTTCGTGTATCTGGTCCACCTTTTGGCGTGTGCACTCATCAGTATCCCGAGAGCGTTGTGAATACCGGTCGAGTCGTTGCTCGTAGGCTCGGAGACGGACGCCGTTCGCCTCCAACTCACTTTCCAGACGTGCGAGGTGCCCCTCAACACGTACCTTTTCAATATCTCTCTCACGAGTAACCTGGGAGAGCTCTAACTGCGTGTGGCCCGCCGCCTTCTCAACCTCCTGCAACCTGTCAGCGAGGCGGGCGAAATCGTAAACCGTGGGAAGAGAATCCAGCTGGCCGGTCTGGGCTCGTCCGACACGCAACTCTGCCAGGGCGCCGTGTACGCCAGGAAAACGCTGCTCGATGTCAGAGATCCGGTTAGCGAGTGGCTGCACGACAGCGTTGGTCGCATCAAGCCTTTGAGTGAGGAGTTTCTCAGTATTTCGCAACATGCTGATCAGGTACGACGAGTTTGTGCGTGCTTCGGTGCGAAGCGTCGCCGTAGTGTGGTCCATGTGGGAGCGAAGATCGTTGATCTGAGACTGAACGTCGCCAAGGTCGGTGGCCTCGGCTGGTGGTGGTCGGTTGCGGAGCTGGTCATGGATCTCATCGTGGAGGATCCTGACTGCTGAAATGCCTGTGTCGCGTACGATCACAAGCTGTTGCTCCATCTGCGCGAGGTAGTTGCGCAGGTTCTCGACCGTCGCCGATCGTTCGCCTGAGTGTGACATCTCACGGTCAACCTGGCACTGCAGCCCACCTAAGATGCGGCGATCTTCGGCGATCCTGGCATCAACGATCCCTAAGGCGCCGTCAAGATCTTGGCGTAGAGCAGCAGCGTTGGCAGCGTTCGTCTGAACGCTCTGCAGTAGTCCAGAGTACTGCCTGGGCACGAAGGTTTCAATCTGGTCTCTAAGCTCATTATCTCGCCTGCAGCGGACGTTACCGCCGGCAGGTCGTCTGAGATGGAGAGGTGGGGGGCGTCAGCTTCCTCTGCACCCTCTCGCGAGGAGTGCGTGGCCTCTGCGAGGCAGTGCGCGGGCTCGACCTCCTTTCGCCGCATGGGCCTGTGGCCCCGCGACGGTTGCGCAAGGACGAGCTGCGGCTAGGACCGTGTGTGCGCGGTGTCTCATGAGATGATACCTTGTGGTACTGCGTCTGCGGCTGCGCCGCCACTAGTCTACTGAGCTCCCTGCAGGTGGCTACGTACTCCGCTACAGGAACGGTCGCAGGGCTGGGCGAGCCAGCACCTGAAGTCCATCGGCGGTTAGCGCGGAAGCGCCCTGGAGTATCAGGACCAGTGGGGCTCGTGCCCGACGCAGTTGGGATTGCTCCCGACGGAGGAGGAGATGGAGGATCGAAGGCAGGCGTGTGAAACTCCCTACTGCCTGCTCCTACTCCTTCTCCTGCCCCCCCGCGGGCGGCGCGGCGGTGAAGTTCAGCAGCTAGCCGCGCCTCGGGTCCGTCGGAGCTGGGGGGGGGGTACCTGGAACACCTGCACAGTCCACACTAAGGCTCTCCAACTCGTCACCGAGCCGTCGCGCCGTCGGAGAGCTCGGACGCGAGGCCCCGATGGACCCCTTACGGCGCATGCGCCGCTTGGGTTCCATCGAGGCCGCGTGCGAGATCGCGACGCGGGGATCGATGAACTGTGAGCTTTAAAGGGCTGATAACCTGCGTATGGGGTTAGAGTACAAAGGTACAGAACCCCTGATCCGTTGGTGGAGGAAAGGAGGGAAAGATGGATATGTTTCCTCCTGCACGATCAAAGATCTGATCGACCTAGTCCAATACCTGAGCCCAAACGGCCAGGCGCAGGAAAGGTGAGGATAAGGAGTATATATGAGGGTATTACACGGGTTCTATTCACAGTTTTCGAGGGGGGGAGGGTCGAAGCGGCAGTGACCCCCCCTTTTCATGATGGACTGGGGTGGGAGGAGGGGTTCGAAACGGTAGTGACCCCTCCCCCGGTTTTCGAGGGGGGGGGGTTGGGAACCCCCAGTGACCCCCCCTGGTTTTCCGCCAGCAGCGGTGGAACACGCTCTTTCGAAGGTCGAAGCCTTCCTCCTCCTCCTCCTCCTCCTCCCCCTCCTCCTCCTCCTCATCATCATCATCATCATCCTCCGCCTCCTCCTCCTCCTCCTGATCTTCCCAGTCATCCTCCCCAAAATGTTCCCCGAAGGGTCCCCACAACGGCTGGGGGAACACATGGTCCGATAGCTGTGCAGAGCTCGTGCCACAATGCTCGGCCACATGAGCGATTCCAAAAGGCAGGGGGCGGCGGTGATTCGCCAGATTTAAGCTGTCTTGGAAAGTTCCAGGGGGTCACTTTCATGGCATGTCTGGGGAGGGGTCTACAATTGCTCGTCTCGGAGGGTTGTGACCCCGTCCCTTTCATTACCTAAGAGCGAAGACTGATAGGGTTCTACTAGTGTCAAAAAATAACATCTTGACTCCCTCGGGGGTCTGGGCGGGTGCCGGGGAGAAGCCGCGGAAGTCGTTTTAAGCAAACAGTTACACACTTCGTGGTCTTCGAGGTCCCACCCAGAACTCCACTCCTGGGCATGATTTTGAATACCCGGAGCCAACTGTAGGCAACTTCGTGGTCTTCGAATTCCCAGAACTCCATTCCTGGGCATGATTTTGAATGCTCGGAGCCAACTGTAGGCCACTTCGTGGTCTTCGAGGTCCCAGAACTCCATTCCTGGGCATGATTTTGAATGCCCGGAGCCAACTGTAGGCCACTTCGTGGTCTTCGAATTCCCAGAACTCCACTCCTGGGCATGATTTTGAATGCCCGGAGCCAACTGTAGGCCACTTCGTGGTCTTCGAGTTCCCAGAACTCCATTCCCTGGCCACATTTTGAATGCTGAGGCAGGCTGGGGCTGAGGCTGATGCAGGCTGAGGCTGAGGCAGGCTGAGGCTGAGGCCGAGGCTGAAGGCAGACTGAGGCTGAGGCTGAAGCAGGCTGAGGCTGAGGCTGAGGCAGGCTGAGGCTGATGCTGAGGCAGGCTGAGGCTGAGGCTGAGGCTGATGCAGGCTGAGGCTGAGGCAGGCTGAGTCTGAGGCCGAGGCTGAAGGCAGGCTGAGGCTGAGGCTGAAGCAGACTGAGGCTGAGGCTGAGGCAGGCTGAGGCTGAGACTGAGGCAGGCTGATGCTGAGGCAGGCTGAGGCTGAGGCTGAGGCTTATGCAAGCTGAGGCTGAGGCAGGCTGAGGCTGAGGCCGAGGCTGAAGGCAGACTGAGGCCGAGGCTGAAGCAGGCTCAGGCTAAGGCTGAGGCTGGCTGAGGCTGAGGCTGAGACAGGCTGAGGCTGATGCAGGCTGAGGCTGAGGCAGGCTGAGTCTGAGGCCGAGGCTGAAGGCATATTGAGGCTGAGGCTGAAGCAGGCTGAAGCTGAGGCAGAGGCAAACTGAGGCTCAGGCTGAGGCGGGCTGATGCTGAGGCAGGCTGAGGCTGAGGCTGAGGTTGATGCAGGCTGAGGCTGAGGCAGGCTGAGGCTGCGGCCGAGGCTGAAGGCAGACTGAGGCTGAGGCCGAAGCGGCTGAGGCTGAGGCTGAGGCTGAGGCAGGCTGAGGCTGAGGCTGAGGCAGGCTGATGCTGAGGCAGGCTGAGGCTGAGGCTGAGGCTGATGCAGGCTGAGGCTGAGGCAGGCTGAGTCTGAGGCCGAGGCTGAAGGCAGACTGAGGCTGAGGCTGAAGCAGGCAGAGGCTGAGGCTGAGGCAGGCTGAGGCTGAGGCTGAGGCTGAGGCTGAGGCTGAGGCTGAGGCAGGCTGAGGCTGAGGCTGAGGCAGGCTGAGGCTGAGGCTGAGGCTGATGCAGGCTGAGGCTGAGGCAGGCTGAGGCTGAGGCCGAGGCTGAAGGCAGACTGAGGCTGAGGCTGAAGAGGCTGAGGCTGAGGCTGAGGCAGGCTGAGGCTGAGGCTGAGGCAGGCTGATGCTGAGGCAGGCTGAGGCTGAGGCTGAGGCTGATGCAGGCTGAGGCTGAGGCAGGCTGAGGCTGAGGCCGAGGCTGAAGGCAGACTGAGGCTGCGGCTGAAGCGGGCCGAGGCTGAGGCTGAGGCAGGCTGAGGCTGAGGCTGAGGCAGGCTGAGGCTGAGGCAGGCTGAGGCTGAGGCTGAGGCTGAAGGAAGACTGAGGCTGAGGCTGAAGCAGGCTGAGGCTGAGGCTGACGCAGGCTGAGGCTGATGCAGGCTGAGGCTGAGGCAGGCTGAGTCTGAGGCCGAGGCTGAAGGCAGACTGAGGCTGAGGCTGAAAGAGGCCGAGGCTGAGGCTGAGGCAGGCTGAGGCTGAGGCTGAGGCAGGCTGAGGCTGAGGCAGGCTGAGGCTGAGGCTAAGGCTTATGCAAGCTGAGGCTGAGGCAGGCTGAGGCTGAGGCTGAGGCTGAGGCTGATGCAGGCTGAGGCTGAGGCAGGCAGAGGCTGAGGGCGAGGCTGAAGGCAGACTGAGGCTGAGGCTGAAGCAGGCTGAGGCTGAGGCTGAGGCAGGCTGAGGCTGAGGCTGAGGCAAGCTGATGCTGAGGCAGGCTGAGGCTGGGGCTGTGACTGCGACTGCCGTTGCCACTGCCGTTGCCACTGCGACTCATCGCGAATGCGACTGCGACTGCGAGAACTGCAGAATTCTACAACTGGATTATCATCTGAATCTTAAGAGGAATGCTTGCAGATATGCTCATACACATCGCTGTTAGGTTGCTTTGCCGGGATAATTACGACATGTGCAGTGCTTGATATGATATACAGCCGGCAAATATACATATGTATATCTATATATATATATATACTAGAACCACGCGCGCGCTTCGCGCGCGCTTAGGTTCTAGCTAGGAGGCGAGCTTGAGTCAACGAAAGTCGCAGGGAAGGGGGCAGGGGGAAGAAGGCCAGAGAGCGCTGAAGGATACAAATACTGGAACCCTCTTGTGATTTTGTGGGGGGCCTCGTCCGGCCGCTCGCTGGGAGTTTGACGTAGCTTCTCGGGAGCCTCTGAACCTGTCGGGGGCCTCCTGGAAGCAGGTTCGAAGCATTTTGGGGGCCGATTTGGGGCTTCTCGGGGCCTCCTTTGGGCCTCTTGGGGGTCTCCTGGGGCCTCTTGAGGGGCCTCCTTGGGGCCTCCTGGCGGCCTCTTGGGGCGGAAGGCTCGAGCTTGCGGTTCGTGGTCCCCCTCTGGGCCCCCTCTTGGGCCCGTCTTGGGGCCCTCTTGGGCCATCTTAGGCGCCTCTTGGGCCGTCTTGGGGCCCTCTTGGGCTGTCCTGGGGCCCTCTTGGAAGCTTCTTGGGCCGTCTTGGGGCGGTCTTGGAGGCCTCTTGGGCCGTCTTGGACGCGGTGAAAGCCCAAGATGCGAACATGCGAAAAATATACGTTTTCCAATAGGAATGGCACGATTTTTGTTTCTTGGACCTCTTGGGGTGCCTCTCGGAACGTCTTGGGCTGATTTTGGAAGCCTTTTGGCGCCTCTGGGTGGCGTTTTGGCGCCTCCTGGGATATGTTGGGCCAGAAGCTCGGAATTCGAGAGTGGCTTTCTCCTTCTGGGACCCCTCTCGAAGTCGTCTTGGGGTTCTCTTGGGCCGTCTTGGGGCCGTCCTGAGCCACTCGTGCGCAGCCTTGGAGCGCTCCCGGAGGCCTCCTAGGCCGTCTTGGAGGCCTCTTGGGCCGTCTTGGACGCGGTGAAAGCCCAAGATGCGAACATGCGAAAAATATACGTTTTCCCATCGGAATGGCACGATTTTTGTTTCTTGGACCTCTCTTGGGGTGCCTCTCGGAACGTCTTGGGGTGCTTTTGGGAGCCTTTTGGCGCCTCTTGGCGGCATTTTGGCGCCTCCTGGAGCCTCTTGGGCCGGAAGCTCGGAATTCGAGGTTGGCTTTCTCCGTCTGGGACCCCTCTCGAACTCGTCTTGGGGCTCTCTTCGGCCGTCTTGGGGCCGTCCTGGGCCACTCGTGCGCAGCCTTGGAGCGCTCCCGGAGGCCTCGTAGACCGTCTTGGGCGCCTCTTGGGCCGTCTTGGACGCGGTGAAAGCCCAAGAGGCGAACATGCGAAAAATATACGTTTCCCATAGGAATGGCACGATTTTTGCTTCTTGGGCCTCTCTTGGGCTGCCTCTCGGAGCGTCTTGGAGGCTTCTGGGACCTTCTTGGTGTCATGGCAGGCGTCTTGGAAGGCATCTGGAGCCATCGGAGCGCGTTTCGAAGCCGCCTGCGAACGATCTTGGACGGCGTCCGGCGGTCCGACGAGCCTCCGGGCCCCCCGGAGCCCACATTTGTGGTCGAGGTCCCGGCCCCGGGCCCCCGGACCCGGTGCGCCGTTATATGTATATATATATATATATAGTAAGGATGGGCGGCGGTAAGGACGCAAGGCCCCTGGAAGCCGACGTGAGCACTTTTTTGGGCGGCAGACTGCCAACACCCTGAAGGGCTGGCCAGTGAACCCCGCGAAGGACAGGTCGCAGAGGCAACGACGCAAGGTGAACCCTAAGGGAATCTTCGCGTCTGTACGTACTACGAGTTTCGACTGCACGCAACGTCCGAGCAAAAATCCGCCCGAGGTCTGGTCGAGGATTGGGTCGGAGGATCGCGCCGCAGCGGCCGGCGACGTCGGCGTGGAGAAAATCGGTCCCCACATCGAGCCGCATCGCCGATGCAACGGCGATGCGGCGCGATCCTCCGACCCCGTATACCTGGACCCTACCTGGAAGGCCTACTACCAACGTCCGAACAACAAATCCGCTCGAGGTCTGGTCGAGGAGGTTTTCCATGGCGTCAACCCGGGCATGTCCTCCTACAGGCGGACCCTGGGCGAGAAATACAGAATCCCTGGGCGAGAAATACGGACCCTGGGCGAGAATACAACAAAGCTCTCAAAAGCGCCCCCTGAGAATGTTCTACTATGTTTGAACACTCCTCCTGTAGAGGGACACGCCCGACCCAACCACAGCGCGATCTTGCTCAACCCGGGGGGGAGGAGGAGGGGGAGGAGGAGGAGGAGGAGCAGCAGGAGGACGAGGAGGAGGAGGATGACGAGGAGGAGCAGGAGGAGCAGGAGAAGGAGGAGGAGGAGGAGCAGAAAGAGGAGGCGGCTGAGGGGGGCGGGCGGGCGGCGGGGCCTCCGCCATGGCCGCGAACACCGCCTCGGCGCGCCTCCTGGGGGGAGGCACGGGGAGCCTCTGGGCCGCGCCCCCGCGCACCGCAGGAGGGAGGGTTCGATTCGATTCGATTCGACTCGAATGCCCATTCGGGGAGAGGGCACAGCACGAAATACTGAGCTCAGGCTCAGACGCGCGCAACCGCTCGGCCGCGGCGCGCCGCGGGCCGCGCCCCCGCGCACGGCAGGAGGGAGGATGGACGGAGGCCTCCCACCAGAGGGGATCGGAGTCCGTGGAAGGGGCCCAGGGACACGAACAAGTAGGAGGCAACCACTGGGAGGTTGTTCGTCGGAAAGAGTAAAGAGGATTAAGCCCCATTTGAGAGCTGTTACGCCGGAGTGGGCCTCGGATTCAGCCGGATTAAGCGGGATTGAGCTGGACAGAGCGGGATTAAGCCGGATTCAGCCTTATTAAGCCGGATTTCGGACCAGGGCAAAAACAGAATTTGACCTCCCAGGAGTTGCATGCGAAAGAGGGGGTCGGAGTCCGTGGGAAGGGGCCCAGGGACACGAACAAGAGATGCACGCAAATCCCAGGATTCCCCACATGTCATCAGCAGGGTGAGGGGGCCGAACGGTCATTCCTTGTCCATGGGTGCGTGGCTGAAGTGGCGATCCGTGGTGAGGAGTATGTTTGTTGCGTTATTGTTGTTGTTGTTGTTGCTGTTGCTGTTGCTGTTGTTGTTGCTGCTGCTGTTGCTGTTGATGTTGTTGTTGCTGTTGTTGGTGTGGGCGTTGTTGTTGTTGGTGGTGGTGGTGTTATTGTTGTTGCTGTTGTTGGTGTTGGTGTTGTTGTTGGTGTTATTGTTGTTGGTGTTGGTGTTGTTGTTGGTGTTGTTGTTGTTGGTGTTGTTATTGGTGTTGTTGTTGTTGTTGTCGTTGTTGTTGTTGTTGTGGTGGTGGTGGTGGTGTTGTTGTTGTTGCTGCTGTTGTTGTTGGTGGTGGTGGTGTTGTTGTTGTTGGTGTTGTTGTTGTTGTTGTTGGTGTTTGTTGTTGGTGTTGTTGTTGTTGTTGTTGCTGTTGGTGTTGTTGGTGCTGCTGATGTTGTTGTTGTTGGTGTTGGTGTTGTTGTTGTTGGTGTTGGTGTTGTTGTTGCTGCTGCTGCTGCTGCTGTTGTTGTTGTTGTCGTTGTTGTTGTTGTTGGTGGTGGTGTTGTTGTTGTCGTTGTTGTTGTTGTTGTTGCTGCTGTTGTTGTTGTTGTTGGTGTTGTTGTTGTTGTTGTTGTTGTTGTTGTTGTTGTTGTTGTTGTTGTTGTTGTTGTTGTTGTTGTTGTTGTTGTTGTTTGTTGTCGTCGTCCCACCCGCGACCCACCCGCGACCCACCCGGCGACCCGAACCCGCGACCCAGCCCGCGACCCACCCCACGACCCACCCGCACCATACCCGCGACCCACCCGCGACCCACCCCGCGACCCACCCCGCGACCTACTTGCGAACCACCCCGCGACCCACCCGCGACACAACAGCGACCCACCCGCGACCCAACAGCGACCCACCCGCGACCCACCCGGGACCTACCCGCGACCCATCTGCGACCTACCCGCAACCTACCCACATTGGTTTACGGAAAAATTCGGCGCCTGCGGTGGGCTCGTTGTATAATTTGAGAAACTTTGGCGCCTGCTGCGGGCTTCTCCAGAGTCCCGCAAACTGCCGACGCCCCCACCGCCCCCTCACTCGCATCCGATACATCGGCGATGCATCGGTGATGCACTGGCGATGGATCGTCGACGCATCGGCGGCGCCGACGTGAAGCAAATCAGGCCCCACATCGAGCCGCATCGGCGATGCACCAGAGATGCGGCGCGATCCTCCAGCCCCATCTATTCCGACCCCATCTAGGAGGCCTAGAATGGAGGGGGGCCGCACGACCATAAAGGGTGCGACCGCATTCGAATGCAACAGGCGGGGAAAAGAAGAACGAGTTAGGCTAGGTAGAGAAGGTCGAGCTCATCCTCGAAGGAGGGAGGGAGGGACGGAGGGATTGAGGGAGGGAGGAGGGAGGCGGAGGGGGAATATGCTTGAATATGCTGTATCCAGTGTGGTAGGGAAGGCGACCTGCGAGGGCACAGGAAAGGAAAAGGGGGCGGCCATGAGAAATGTCACGGCGACGGCCCCTACGATTGGGTAGGGCACCGCCACCCAACAGACCACCCCCAAGTGCGTTAGTCAGGGTCGAGAGACGCCTCCGTCCGAGGGTGCCTTCCAAACGCAGCATACTCGACCTTGGTGGCCTGGGAGCTGCGAGTGGAAGGGTGGGTCGATCGCCCTTTGCTGCATTGGCATTCGAGCCCGCGCAAGGTCCCACCTGGAAGGATCGTGTGGGCCGCGCACGTCGCACAGAACACCCACCTGCTGCATAATGACTGTGGCCATGCGCACTCAACCGCACAGCGAGCATATCGGTCAGCGGTGCCTGGGCATCGACGGGAACGGGCCCCAGGACCCGCTCATTAGCCTCCAGGGCCACAGGCACCGTACGGCGGGGCCTTGGCGCACAGGTTGCAAACGGCCGTCGCACGGGGCAGCCTCATGGTTCCAGGCGTCGGGTCTGGTGCAACCCCGTCCGTGCCCAGCCCCCGACAGCCCGGCGGGGCCCTCTCTGCCCCCCTCGTTCTGTTCCCCCCCCCCCTGCGTCTAGCTCCCCAGCCCCAGGGGAAGAGGCGACCGTCCACCGCCGCCGGCTGCCCCCCAGGGCCCCTCTCTGGCGACGCCTGGCCGGCCCAGAACTCCCAAAAGAGTCCCAGGAGGGCTCCAAGGGGCGATCTTGAGCGCTCTGTCCTCCTCCTCCTCCTGCTCCTCCTCCTCCTCCTCTTCCTCCTCCTCCTCCGTTTCCACCTCCACCTTCTCCGCCTCCTCCTCCTCCTCCTCCTTCTCCTCGTCGTCCTCTCCCTCCTCCTCGTCCTCCTCCTCCTCATCCTCCTCCGCGGCCCCCGCCCAGGGGCCCAGGCCGCAGCCTTCCGCCAGGCGCCTACTGCGGCCAGGCGCGCTGGGGCTCTGGCTGCGGCCGGCAAGCCGCGGCCGGTGGCGGAGCGCGGTGCGCGGCAGAGGCGGGCGGACCGCCGCTGCGACCACCGCCCTGTGCGCCGCCAGTGCTGGCTGGCCACCGCCCGGGCGGCTTGCGGGCGGCGATCACGGCGAGCCGCTGCGACGGCGCGAGCCGAGGAGGAAAAGCGCTCGCGGCCGCACGGCGCTGCCTGCAGCACGGCCGTAGCGGCGACCAACGCGGGCGGCGCCCCCGCGGCGGGGCCCACGGCGGCGGCTGTGCCCGCCAGACGCTGCCGCTGCCGGGGCGGCCGCCGCAGGGCCCCCCCCGCCGCGGCAGGCGCCTCCAGCAGAGCAGCTCCGGAGCGGCCCCCTGCGGGACTTGGCGGCCGCCTGCTGCTGGCGGCGCGCAGAGGGGGGCAGGAGGAGGGGGGGAGGCTTCTCAGAAGGGGGCCGCTTCTAAGAAGCCCCCCCCCCCTCCTCCTACCCCCCCCCCTGTGCGCCGCCAGTGCTGGCTGGGGCTCGACGCGCTGGACTTGGTGGAAGAGCTTACTGGCGACTGCCCAGCTCTGCGCTACACGTCCCCGGAAGGGCGGCAGCGGCCAGAGCCACGGAGGACCTCTGAAGGCGCGGCGCTGCGAGCGCCAGCGGGCAGGCCCGAGGAGGAGAAGGCGTGGACGTTCCTCGTGCTTCGGGAGCGGTTTGCCTTCGCAGCCCCCGTCCGCGAAGACGCGGGCCGGCGGCGCGAACCATGACGGATGGGGGTCCCCGCTCGAACGGGAGCGTTCCCCAGGGTCCGACAACCCGCACCCATACCCATAGCGAGTCCTCCTCCCAACGACCGCCCTTATGGGTATGGGTGTGTGTTGTTCGTTCGTCAAACCAGGGAGTGCACCCGCCGAGAGAGCGCATCTGATGCGCCAGAAGCGGGGTCTTCTCTTGCGCGGTGCCTGGGGGCAGCTGCTGGGCGACGCCCGCCGGACCGCTCGCGGCCAGGCGCGCGGGCGGCGGAAGACCGGCAAGGGGGCCGCGGCCAACGAGAACCACCTCGCCGACGAGGTCGTTCGCAAGATGGGGGCAGCAGAGCATTGAAGGAAGAACGGTTGGCGCTCCGCGCGTTCCTGAATCTGCGCCAGACCCCCCTCCCTGACTGACGCCAGAGGTGCCGCCAGGGGGCGCCGGAGGCGCAGAGATGAGGAGACATGGGGAGGGATGGGGAAGGATGATGATGATGATGATGAGGAGGAGGAGGAGGAGAAGAGGTGAGGAGGCATACGGAGGAGTTGAGGAGATATGAGGAGAGTTGAGGAAAGAAGAGGAGGGATAAGGAGAGATGAGGATATATGAGGAGATACGAGGAGAGATGAGGAAAGATGAGGAGATACGAGGAACGTTGAGGAGAAGGGAGGGGGGATGAGAAGAGATGAGTAGATATGAGGACAGTTGAGGAGAGATGAGAAAGGATGAGGAGAGATGAGGAGGTATGAGGACAGTTGTGGAGAGATGAGGATACTGATGAAAAAGAAGATGATGAGGAGTTCCTCCTCTCTCCTCCTTCTCCTCCTCCTCGACCTCCTCCTTCTCCCTCCTCTCTCCTCCTATCTCCTCCTCTCTCCTCCTCTTTCCTCCACTCTCCTCCTTCTCCTCATCTTCCTCAGCCACCTCGTCATCCTCTTCCTCCTCCTCCCCCCCCCTCCTCGGCCTTCCTCCTCCTCCTCCTCCTGCTCCTCCCTTCGCCCTCCTCCTTCTCTTCCGCCTCCTCCTACATTTCTTTTCCCTTATCAGTAACTCCTCCCTGTCGCACGCCGAGGCTGGTCGAAAGGGCGGGCCAAGCATATCGCCTGAGACTTCCTCATCAGTCATGATCTCGAAGCTTAAACACTGCAACAGTTTGACTCATGGAAGGCGGGCCATTTGCAAAATTTGGTTCTCGCCCTAGCGCGGCGCACATCCTTCCCTAAAAGATTGCAGAAAATTCACCGTTAGAAGGCGAGTCGGTTACAAAATACGGCTGTCGCCTGAGAGCTGAGCTCATCCGTTTGAAGAATACAAGAGCTTCACGGACAGAGGCGGGCCGTTTCAAGAATACAAGAGCTTCAAAATATGGTTCTCGCCCTAGCGCGGCGCACAGTCGATGAAACGGCTTCGAATGCTTCGCATATGGTAGGCGGTTCCTGTGCAAAGCATGGCTCTCGCTGTAGCGCCTCGGACATTCGTCTTTAAGAGTATACAGCAGCTCCACAGAATGCTATCGGTGCTAAAGTCGCAGAAACGGTGTTGTGGCACAATGTCGGGTTTGAAGGGGAACTGGGACACACAAATATATACACACAAATAAAAGGATCCCCCATATTTTCCCATATTTTCTGGGTTTTTGTCTACCCCCCCCCCCCTTCCCATATTTTCCCATATGTTCTGGGAAATCGAGGATTAATTGTGTCTGTGTGTTTCTTTTCCTCCTGAGGGTTGTCAGGGCGCAACAGTTACGTTGATTTGTGGTGCTGAAGCCCCGAGATCGGCGTTCTGGCATGATCCAGGACAGTCAAGCCGTAACATGAACGGTTATGCGCGGCGTTGACGTCCCAAAATGATCTGACACAATTCTCGATGTTCGAACGAATGTCTTCCAACGGGGCACTACATTCACTGAAAAGCGAATCCTTGTAGCTCCCCGTGATGAGGGACATTGGAGGGAGGTTGTACTGCAATATCGTTGGTGAGTCTTGGGGTGACCCTCCTCATCCTCCTCATCCTCCTCCTCCTCCGCCTGATCCTCCTCGTTCTCATCTTGATCATCGGCATCCGCATCAGCATCGTCATCAAGATTAGCATCATCATCATCATCATCATCATCATCATCAGCATCATCATCATCATCAACATCATCATCACCGTCATCACCGTCATCAGCATCATCATCATCATCATCATCATCATCATCATCATCATCATCATCATCTCCATCATCAGCATCATCACCATCATCGTCATCGTCAGCGTCATCATCAGCACCATCACAATCACGATCATCAGCATCATCGTAATCATCAGCATCATCATAAGCGTCATCACGATGATCATCAGCATCAACAACCTAATCGTCATCAGCATTAAAATAACGATCAGAATCATCAGCATGATCATCATCATCAGTATCATCAACAGCAGCATCATCAACATCATTCGAATCACCAGCAGCATAATCATGTGTCATCGTTATCGTTATCGTCATCGTCAGCAGCATCATCAATTGCCCTCGTCATCATCATCGTTATCGTCATCGTCATCGTCAACGTCATCATAATCGTCATCGGCATCGTCATCGTCATCGTTATGGTCAGCGCCATCGTCATCGTTATGGTCATCGCCATCGTCATCATCAACGTCATCATAATCGTCATCGGCATCGTCATCGTCATCAGCATCGTCACCATCACCATCATCAGCAGAATCATCAGCATCAGCATCATCAGCATACTCTTCATCATCACAAACATCATCATCAGCATTAACAGTTTCATCATCATCGTCATCATCAGCATCATCAGCATCATCGGAATCGTCATCGCCATCATGATCTTCATCGTCATCGTCATCTTCGTCATTGCCATAGTAATCGTCACCATCGTCACCATCATCACCATCATCATCAGCAGCAGCAGAAGCAGCAGCAGCAGCACCAGCGGCAGCACCAGTACCACCAGCACCAGCACCAGCACCAGCACCAGCAGCAGCAGCGTCCCCCTCCGCCCTGCCCCCCGCCCCCCCTGGCGGGGCCTGCCTCCTCCCCCCTCCCGACACCAGGAGGGGGGCGCCGTCCTGGCCACGCCCTCGCGCCACTGCCGCTCCCGGCCGGCCTCGACGCAGCCGCGCCAGCCTCTCGCGCGGCGGCGCGCGCTTGGCGCGCGCCGCGCCCCCGCCCGGGCCGGGGAGGCGCGCCGGAGGCGGCCTCTCCGAAGGGGAGCTGCGGAGCCTCGACCCCTGCCCATGCCTAAGTCGGGCCTGTCCCCCCTACAGGGGGATTTCCAGCGAGGAATAAAAAAAATCAAAAATACTCCAAGATGGACAGCAAATCTCAAAAGATCGTCCCCAGACTATTGTTGGACTATGTTGTGACTATTTTGAATATGTTCTGAATATTCTTACTTTTCGTCGGAAATCCCCCTGTAGGGGGACACGCCCGACTGAAGCCCATGCCGTCCCTGCGCCTCGGCCGACGCGGCCGCCCTACAAGGAGGGCCCGGAGTCGAATCGAGGAGCCGAGTCGGCGATCGGAGCGAAGCGGAGCGGCGGAGATCGGCGGCCGAGTGGGGAGAAGACGGATCGGCAGAGGTCGGCGGGCCACGAGGGCTCCGTTGGGAAGTCGGAGCCCAGACCAGAAGCCGAAGTCGAGTCGAATCGGAACCGGAAGCCATCGAACTCGAATCGAATCGAATCGGAGGAGTCGAAGTGAGCCCTGCTCCCCCGATGCCCATCTCCACCTGGGCATCTCGGCCAAGGAAGACGGCCGAAGGGAGGGGGGCCAACGTACCTCCACAACGCAGACACCAGCACCTTGAGGCGCCACTTGCCACCCGCCAGCGCTTTCCCCATAAGCCACTCCGCCCATGCCGACTGCCCAGGTGGCCACGTGTGATCATGTGAACCTACTCCCACCCCCCACGATTTCGTAGGGGGGTGGGGGTTCACTCCGCTCGGGAGCTCCCGAACGACGTGAGCCCCAGCCCACCCCTTAGAGATCGTGGGGGGTGGGGGCCAGGATTCGCACGTGGCCACCGACTGTGCCTGCCCATCGACCGTCGAGGGGCAGGAGCGGCCCGCAGCTCATCGACGAGCCGAGTCGGATCCGGAGCCTGCATCAAGTGAGGGCCGCATCGGCACGGGGTCGAGTTCGAATCCGGGTCGGTCGCGCCAAGATGTAGAACAGCACGAGAGCAAGCACCAGGGCGCCTCGCATCGCAGGAGCACAGATATGTAATCGGAACGAGCCAGGCGACATCGAATCGGAACGAGCCAGGCGACATCGAATCGACCGAAGGGACATGGAAGTCAAATTGAACCAGAACATCGATGTCGAATCGGACCGATCGGGTCGTCGAAGTGGACCCTGAGCGGTCGAAGGGGGGTCGGGGCTCCTCCAGGCGGTGGGAGGAGGGAAGGGAGGAACTCTGCGGCATTTGTGTAAGCGCTGCAGTGGCAGAGCCAGGCGGGGGGTCAGCGGGTGCACTCCTCGGCGGACGTCAAGCTGCTGACTAGGGCGCTTACCATGGCGGATCCGAACCAAACTCTTATGGCCCCTCTTGTAGGCGTGCGCGCTCCCATGAGGGATGGGGGAAAGGGGGGGGAAGGGAACCCTGACCATCCAGGGGGGGTAGAAGAGTAGCACCAGGAAGGACACAGTTGTATGCCAGCCCCGGTGGAGGTCTTGAGCAGTGCAGGTGAATCCGCCGACCCCCTGGGGTTCATCGGCGTGTAAGATGTTCCCCCTCCCCAAACCCCAAGGCCACCAAGAGGCGCACACGAAGCCGAAAAAGACACCTCTGAGGCACAAAATATGCTTCAAAACGAGCTCCCAAAGGCACCGACACCGACAACATGAGCGAAGGCGACGCGCTGCGAGCCCCCCCAAGGGGTCGGCGGTGTGGCGTAAGCCCAAGAATCTACAGGTGAGGAGGGCCACCCCTTCCACAACGGGGGGGTCGCGGACGGGGCTGCAGGGGACCCCGGGTGGGAGCTCGGAGAGCCGAGGAGGGGGGTTGCTCCCCCCGTCGCCTCCCCCGAGCGCCCGCCGCCCGGCCCTGCTTCGCGGAGTGGCCCCCCGGCGGTCTGGACACCCTCCCTCCTCCCTCCTCCTCCCTCCTCCTCCTCCTCCTCCTCCTCCTCCTCCTCCTCCTCCTCCTCCTCCTCCTGCTCCTCCTCCTCCTCCCAAACGACCGACGATCAAGCGACGATCGAGCGACAGATGGCACGACAGCCTCTCGCGGCGGCTTGCGCGGGCCGCCAGCGCGCCTCGCCGCATCTGCGACGGGGGCGCTGACGCGCGAGCTTGCGCGGGCAGCTTACGCGCCAATGACGGCGCGGACGATTACGCTCTTTTGCGTCGCCCATGTGGTCGTCTCCTGGGCTGTTTTCGAACGGGTCTGGGTCCAACGCCGACTTGACTGCTCGTGCCAGGGTGCTCGGTCACGCCGTG